>MJUU01020142.1:26086-41746 GCA_002080025.1 Modiolus philippinarum
CCCCCCCCCCCCCCCCCCCACCCCCACCCGATTTTGATATGCTCTATTAGTAAAACTTTTAGACCGTACGGTGACGCGTTTACGTCGATATATGGAGTGGAGATGATAACCGTTTTCAAATTTCATTTATGGTTAAAAAGCTGTGTGCAATTATGGTTACAAATGAAACGCATTCAAATTTCATTTATGGTTAAAACTTGTGCATATATACTAATAAATGTAAACAAACACATTTTATTGTTTTGATGATAATAATAATAAACAATTAAAATAATTTGCACGATTTCAACATAAAAATATTAAAGGAGTAGACCTGTGTATTGTGCAATTACATGTATAATAATCTATACACATTTTATCTGCATCTTGTGCGGACACTTACATTGATTCATTAAGGTTAAAGGTCCCCTTTTCAGTTCAATGTTAAACCTATGGGAATTTTGTGTAAAACCCCCAGCCTTAACGGTTTGTTGGTTTATTCCAAAAATTTATCTGCGAACTATTGAGATAATTGCCCATGCAAAGCTACCATTGTTTTATGCTAGTTTCAACAAATTCAATGATTTTGCAGAAAAAATCTTAAAAATATTGTGGTAGTTGGATGTTTTCTGGGACAAAAATGCGCTCTGTTCGAATGATTTGTCGTTTTTTATATTGATTATCATTAATAACTCATTCATTTGTTGATAAAACTTGCAGTAAATGGTAGCTTTGTATGCATAAATGAAACAATTATCTGCAAACGAAAATTGGTGAAGAACCAGCAAGCCGAATAAGGCTGGGGGTTTACATAAAATTCCCATAGGTTTATCATTGAACTGAAAAAGGGGCCTTTAACCTTAATTATTTATCGCATTTAAAACTTGTGCATTTATAGTAATAAATGTAAACAGATACTATTTAATCCATTGATAATAATAAACAAAAAAAAAACAAAAACAAAAAAAAACAAAACAGTTTGAATGATTTCAACATCAACATAATAATTGAACAAACCAGTGTATTATATACACATTTAACCTGTTGAGGCAAGTGCGTAATGATATTGAAAATGGATCTACTGTTAAAATAGGGACAATTTTTTGTGCCATTTAATTTTTTGGTGTTATTTGGCATTTTTCTCCCATTGTGATCCTGGATGTTTAGTATTAAAACGTGTTCTTATTTGTGAAATGATATTCTTGACTAGACAAATAATTGGGTCCTAAATCTAGTAATAATACTTTTCTAAGAATAGATAATTATGAATAGATCAGGTATTATCAAAAATATATAAAAATAACTTAACATTTTCTCGATCACATTAATCAACATATATCATTTTGCTATAGTTACTACAGTTGTATGTACATCATACGAAAGAATATGGAGTAAACATGGTAAATGAGCACAAGACCATAACACAACTGCAATTGATTTTAATGAGCTGTATGGCCATTTCGGAAATTAATTCCTCATCAGCAGCACTAGAACCCAAATATAGGAAATCCACGATTAAAAAAAACATATCAAGAAGAAGTAATAGTTTGAAAGTGAAACCAACACTTACATTATACAATGGTATACTCATTAAATGGTAAATGAGATTTTTTTTCAAACAAGATACACAATAATTCATGACAAGTCTTCCGACCTTCCGCGATTCTTCATCTTCTTAACGTTTGAAGTTATATCAATTACTTCTGCTTAGATGGATTTTGTTGATGTTAATCATGGCTTTATAATCTTTATCATGTTTATTATATTTGATGTGGTTCCGTGTCTGTGACATCTTGTAAACTGCATAATGTTATTAGGAAGAATTCTTAATTTTAAACAAAAAAAAAAAAGATTCCCTCACTACCCATTTTTGTCATTGTGCTTTCCATGCGGACGGTGTCTTATGTCATCGTGAACCCCGTGATATTCTGTACATTGAACTTGCAGTTCGCTATGCATGTGCATGAAAGACAGGAGGGTACTGTGGCTAAACAAATAACATAAAATAAGCCGAGATTTTAAACTCCTGCAGAGTTGCAGGTCCCTGTTTAGTACCCATGGAAAGCCAATAGTCGCAAAAATGATATTTTTGTAGGGATGTACTGCAATAGACGTGTACAGCTTCAAGAAACTGCAGCACAAATAACCCCAAAATAGCCGATATTCTTAACTCCTGAAGAGTTGTTGGTAACTGTTTAGTACCCGTGGAAAGCCAACAGTCGATAAAAGTAAGATTTTGGTAAGGGATTCACTATAATAGCCCGAAGAACTGCAGCTCAAGTTCTTTGTTATTTTGTTTAAAGAAAACTTCTAAACCCGTGCAAGACCACAATATAAAATCTGATGCTGAGAAGGTTTCATTTAAAAGTGTCTGCTCATTTACATACAAATTGCATAAGGTTTGTAAACAAGGAGGTGTGCGAAGTTATTCCGCTTTAAAGTGTTCTCGAAATTAAGGATGGTCACTCCTCAGGTTTTTGAAACTGCCTCTGACTTTCGGAATTCTCATATTTTATCCATCATGATGCATTAAAAAATTTTGCACACTGACCCAATTTTTCTTTCCAAAATATGTTTTTATACATCTTGAACAAACTTTTGACAAAATTTGATGAAATTCTTGATAAATCTTCATTGTATTTCAGAGGTCGATTGCTTTAATGCAAATTAAATGAAAAATCCAGAGGAATTTGGTTTCCCACCAAAATTTCTGGCACTTTAAACTAAAAAATTGGCACACTGACCTATCAAATTTTTTGGCTCAAAACGATGTATGATCGATGTTCTAATAAATAAACATACTAATATCAAAACCTTGATAATATGAACTTAAGGAGTGACCATCCTTAAATAGATGTGGCTCATTTTAAAGCTTTTAATTTAACTTTCGCAGGCGATTTTGTGCTGCACTTCACATTAATGGTTTCTATCAGTCAGATTTTACTCCCGAAATTGACATGTTCAACACGTTGGGTTTCTTATGAGAAAGCAGGAGATACTTACTCTACCGGTGCACCTTATCTCACCCATGGTTTTTATTAGATCCGTGTTTAGATTTTTAATTTTTGAAATTGGTATACATAGTAATAGATTTACACTCAAAAAGGAGACACATTTTATTTCGACGAAAATATATATGAGCTTATACGGCTGTCTTTTAAAGTCGATCTCTCGCCAGGTAGCTGATTATGTATCCCATATTGAATCAGCACACTGTCATGGATGAGTTAAGTATTTATACAGTGACACAAAATACAAAAAATACCGAAGCTGCATAAAAACAAAATTATTGACATCTCGAGAAAAACGTAACATACATTTTTTATGTAAACAGATTGCGAAGCCGAGGATATTTAGCACGAATCCGTCAAATTGTTTTGGGAATTAATGGCCTGAAGATTTCATGTGTTTACTCGCCTCTCACTGATACTGCCCATATCAGTTGGCCAAACCATTATTGAAGTTTCGAGCTAAATTTCCGTCCGTAGTGCGACAGTGTTTTACCAACACTAGGCTCCTTTAATTTGCCGACAGGTTACACAGTATAGGAACCTGTGCGCTTTTTTTTTATTTTAAGCCTTTATTGATAAGGCAGTCACGAAGATAACTATGTTTAATGAGAAAGTCTGTTTAATTTGTGCTAGCTCTCGTGTAACGAATCAACTGTTAATAATACCCTCTCTAAGCAGATATCTAAGATATAAAAAGTATTTCGGAACAATAAAAATTTTTTCAATGCTTACCGGACGTGTATGTTTATTCGTGTTGTTTTCAATACATAAACATTAAACATCATATAAAAATTTCATGTAAATATTTCATGCGTATATGTTCATATACTGTGGATTAGCGGTGAGCACTCGTTGACCCATCTTTCCAAATTACGTTTTGTCTCATTCGTTTCTTTTTCAAATGGCGAATAAAAGGATATGGAGTAAATGCACATGGGACAAAGTCTTTACAAATACATGGTAAAAACAAGCAAAGGAACAAAGTTGTAGTCGGAGTTAGCAGTCTTCCTATGTTGGTTTATATATGTAAGTTTTTATACTATTAATAAGGAAACTATAACCTAAAATGAGATTTGGTAGGGGATGCACTGAAATAGCCCTAAGAACTGCAGCTCAAGTTCATGGCTATTTTGTTTACAGAAAACGTCTAAACCCGTGCCAGACCACAATATAAAATCTGATGCTGACAAGGTTTCATTTGAAAGTGTTTGCTGATTTACATACAATATACATAAGGTTTGAAAACAAGGAGGTGTGCGAAATTATTCCGCTTTAAAGTGTTCTCGAAATTAAAGAGATGTGGCTCCTTTTAAAGGTTTTAATCTAACTTTCGCAGGCGATTTTGTGCTGCAATTCACATCAATGGTTTCTATCAGTCAGATACTGCTTTCACGTTTTCACGTTTTCACGATTTTATGATATATTGGTGACAAAGTTTTATGCAACAAGAATGTTTAAATTTTAATCCGGAGAACCTGATGTCACTCTGTTTTTTTAGAGTTCACACTGTTAGTGCTTTAGTTTTTTGTGTTGTATACATGTATGTAGTGTTTGAGTGTTTCGTAGTATGTTTTGTGTTTGGTCTTCTGGTGTTCTTGCTTTTGACTTGTATCTGGACTTTTATTTTTGTAATCTTGTGCTTTTTTCCTTTGGTATTCTTTTGTTTTGTTTTTGTTTTTGTTTTTTTTTATTTCCTGCAATGCAAAGTAAAGTTTTGCTATAATGATTTTTCTCTAACTTAGAGGTCCACGACACCTGAGTATTTCTATCCACCCGCCAACCGTGGATTAAATCTGAACATTGAGTGTAATTATATTGAACAATATTAAATACTCCGAGGGAATTAGTTAATATAACAACTTAATTCCGAACTTACTTTAAATTTAGTTCTACATACATATAAATGACCATTTCTCTTCAGTGGAGATAAAAACTAAACATTTAGAAAGCCATTCACCATTCATAGTAATATTTTATGTTACGTTAGAGTATTTGGACAGATAGAATGTACAAATGAACATACTATCACTAAGAACATTTAGCACCGGTGAAAGAACTAAAGAGAAAAAATATCATGCACCCAAGGGTAAGATTTCGAGTATTCGAGCGAAACTTGAAAAGTTTTAAGCGCTAACAATATATCCGAGGGTGTCACGGATTTTTTAATTTCATTCTTGCTGCAGTTTGATGATTTCAACATCCAAAAAGCAAGCAAATTACTGACATTGTCCACATCAATGAATAACTTCCCGTTCCTCACGTTATAAAGCATGGAACACTCATCTTAGTCCATGGTATTTGGATGACAAAGTTTAAGCAACAAGAATGTGTTTTAATTCAAATTTTGTCTCTGTAAGGTAGACAACGTTCTATTTATTACTTTGAAATTAAATTCATATCTATTCAAATTGCTTGCCTCGATTATAAAGTATGTTATAAAACAACACTAGTGGTATACCAAATCATCAAAACACAAATTATATTAGACAAAAAACTTAAGGGACATATTTACCTAAATTCATGTATCTTTCTTTCCGTCTTGAAGCATGGGCCACTGACCCGATCAACATGAAATTTTTGTACAGGGTATACACTTCCCATTTGGAACATTTTCTGCAATTTCAACTTAGAAAAATCACGTTTTTTTTTTTGGAAATAATTTTGACATTTGTATCGAGTCGATTTATCTTTTGAATATCTGCAGAATTTTATTCACTAAAAATGTTGAAATGTGGCCAAGAAATGGGTATTCGCATTAGGGTACCCATTTTGACTCATACAAGAATTTCCCTTTTTGTTTCATTTTCAAATTTTGGGATGTATGGTACTAAGATTAAACATTTTGACTGAATGACGTCGTTTGAATCATTAAGACTCATCAATTTTGGAAGAAAATCCTTCATTGCACTGGTTCCTGGCAGAAATTAGATTTGTTTTTAATTAGGGCGGATAAATTTCGGGGGGAAAATGCAAGTTTCAGCAATTTGTGTTTTCCTAGGAGGCATTACCCGATGGGAGGTTGACCTCAAAAGCATTAGAAACGAGGTCCCTCGACTGATTGGCTTTTGTATGAATTAGTCAAATTAAACTGTTGTAAAACGTAATATATTTGTTTTTCATAGAAATGAAACCCCTTAGTCCTTAACTTTTTATTGATGAGTAACAAATAACAAAATACCGAAGTTACTGTAAATTTAATTTCTGCATATGCGCATTTCGACAACTTATGTCTCATCAGTGCAGATAAAGCCAAAACATTTGGAAGTCCAATGACCAAAAACGTGTAAAAGCTGATAGAGAACAAATAACCAAAAGCATCTAAATAGAGATTCCAAAGTTCAGCTAAGGACAGAGCTATGCATGAGGGAGATGCTCCTTAGTTTTAATAAAAGTTTTGTAAAATTTAGATATTGCAAGGATTAATAAAATCGGTTTTCGGGTCAGTACCGAAGTACTGACAACTGGGTTGGTGAATACCATCGGGGACTAACAGTCCACCAGTAAAGGCATCGGTATGTATAAATGAAAAACCTTAGTCATTTAATTCTATTGATGAGTATGTATAAATGAAAAATGTTATCTAAAGTAAAAACGAAACACAGGAGGACGAAAGACAATAGACAAAACAGATCAACAAAGACGAGTAATAAAAAAACAATTTGATATGATATGATTGTTTATTTTCTTCAGCACTTTCGATTCATGTTAGATGATATTGTCGTTGGTCTCGTCAATCCGTGATTTCACGTGTTCTCGCGACATTCTTGGATGAATGATTTTTATTTATGTTATGGGGCAACGGCAGTAGAAGGAACAAAGGAGTGATATATTCAAAAATCGAAGTAAAAAAACTTGGCCGAAACGAGGACACAGAAAACAATGACGTCAGACAGCTACAAAGCAGAGAAAAATGACAGAAAAAAACCAAGGCACTCACAATGTGATCTCTCATGAGACTGAGAGTTCTCCGGAAGGGTAAGCATGTCCTGCTCTGTAAACAGCACCCGTCACACTGTAAGTGAGTCAATTTAGGGAAAAAAAATCAAAATATTTATAGTTAAATCCGGGGAGACGTGAATCTGACTGAAAATATCCACTTTCATTTCGGACACTGACAAGTGATATCTTTCAATGATGTTTTGGTGAAGGCAATAGAGGGATGACATTAACATAGGCTGGACAAATCCCTGAATAAGCAGCTTTTGCGAATGTGTTTTTGCTCTGTTCGGAAAATCCCTGTACAAACAGCATACCCGACACTAACTCAATAGGGTGGAGAGGTAGGTATATTGCTGCTAAGAAAGGGAAAGATCACGATTGGGAAGTTAAAATCATCACTCTTCTTATATTGCGTTGATCCATTTATGCTGTTGATTCCCAATTTGCATTTCGGATTTTTAAGATTGATCTTGGTGCAAAAAAGATGCCAAATGACGTCAATCTTGACAAGTGTCATGCGATACAATATTTTCCTATATTCTTTAATTTACGGATTTATTTATGTAGAAAGTGGGGATCACAAAACTATAATCAATGAAGGGATATGGAGCAAATGTACATGAGACAAAGTATATACAAATACATGGTAAAAAAGGGCAATGGAACAACGATTTTATTGTTGTTCTTCATCTTGCAGTCACCTTGACGTGTTGAACAATGAGCATTGCTTCTTCCTCAAAGTAAGTCCAAAACGACCCTTAACTCCGACTTTAGTGGATTTCACTGCTAGATGTTGAGCAACGCTATACCAATGGTGTTATTTGAGGTTATTTAACTAGTTTGTAAATATGACCGTGTGGTCTTATTCATAATTGAGACAGTGTTTCTAAATACCTCCTCGTGCTTCTCCTCATTTACGCTAGTTTGCCTGTCAATTTCTAATTTTAACTCCATTGGTCAATATAAAAATGTTTGAATATTTGATAAATAAAAACGAAGGTCTGAAAATTTGCACAACAGTATTAAGTTGTACATGATTTACGTGCAGGAAGTATAGCAATAGTTTATTTTCTCATACAATGCATTGCATGTTACAGATATACTATCTTATACATATGATACCAATACTTCTAATTGTTTTTAATGTTGTGTAATAATCTGGCAAAGACCGGTTTTTAACCCGAGATTGATTTCTGATGAGACACAATCAGTGACACAATATCTTTCTTCTGTCCTAATTACCATTAACCCTGACTTAACTGAAGTCCCCCTGATAGCTTCTGTCTCTATCCCGTTGGTACATACGTATATTTAAACAAATGTAAAATGTATCATCACAGAAAAAATATACAGATGAAGAAGTGGTTAAAATGTTTCTGATCGACAATATATTTGTCCAGTTATGAGGCTTGTTTTTCAACAGACTATCTGAATTCAGATGGGCACAAACTGTGCACCTTTTTAGCCGATTTGTTTCTACACTCATATCAGGCTGAATTCATCGAAAGGCTTTTTCAAAATAAAGTAAAAAATCTGACCCAATCCTTTAATTTCAGCTTTCGTTATATAGATGACATTTTATCACTTCACAACCCTGTCTTTGGTGATTTTCTTCATCTTATCCATCAAAAAGAGCTCGAAATTAAGGATACTACAGATACTTCCACATCGATTTCGTTCCTTGACCTTCATCTTGAAATTGACAATACAGGTGCCCTAAAAACTAGGCTCTATGACAAACGCGCGACTTCACTTTTCCAATAGTCAAATTCCTCTTAGTAGCAACATTCAAAAAGTACCGGCGTATAAATGTAAAAAGGTGGCTAACAGGAAACATCTACAATGGCTGAAAATTTCAGTCACATGCCAAAATCTGCCATGGAACTACACAGAAAAACACAAATAAGACAAAAGACAAACGTGAACAACGATGGGAACTCGGGACAGCCGGAGTTGGTACCGACACTAGCAAGTGCCAGCGGTAGGGTTAAACCTGTTTATGGGTGCCCAAACCTCCCTTTTATTTGTCCCGTTTTCCTATAGTATAATATTCAAACGGCAAAACCTAATATAGGTAGACCACTAACTCCATGACCACAATCTTTAAGTTTACATCTTCCAAAAAAATTCGCTACTCAAGGGCCTTTGGTCGATGCAGTGACTACCTTGCTTACAAATAGGCTATTAAAGCAAGGATGTGTGACCCAAAACTTAAGGTCATCACTACAGAATGTTTACGGTCGAGAGCACGATCTTTTGTACCACTATGGGATATCTGTTTCCCAGATGAAAACAGATCTTTCTCTTTGCCACTTTTGATTATCCTCTTCTGGATTTGACTTTACTCCCGAAATTAACATGTTCAACATGTTGGGTTTCTTATGAGAAGCAGGAGATACTTACTCTACCGGTGCACCTTATCTCACCCATGGTTTTATTAGGTCCGTGTTGTTCATGTCTGTATATGTGTGTGTCTCCATTTTTCTTTTTTGTGCCGTGCTTATGTTATGTCTTTGTTTCTTTGTATTTCCGCTGCTACCATTGACATTGGATTGTTCGTTTAATACTTTCAGTCGGTTCTCACTTTATTTGGTTTTTAGATTTTTAATTTTTAAAATTGGTGTACATAGTAATAGGTTTACACTCAAAAAGGAGACACATTTTATTTCGAGCTTATCCGGCTATCTTTTAAAGTCGATCTCTCGTTATGTATCCCATATTGAATCAGTACACTGCCATGGATGAGTTAAGTATTTATTCCACCCCGTAGGAAGCTGTACAATGGAAGATGAGGGGATGAGCTTTTGAACGGAGGATAGAGAGCTCAGGTAAATCAAAACATTGCAGACGAAGATGGAAAATGTAACGGAAATATAGTTTACATTTGTTATAAAGCTATGTTTAAGGGAATATCTGATTTAAAAGTGCATAAATAATAATATATTTCTTCTTTACGAAATTGTATTTTGAAATATCGCCACAAATTACGAAAGTTTATTTGAACGGAAAACTGGAGGGTAGCGAGCTCTGTTCAAAAGGTAGTGGGGCATATGAACTGAGGGTAGCGAGCCAAACGATAAAATATAGCGTACTCAAGGAAATGATGATATGGTACATTTCTCACGAATTTTATCTTCCAGTATGAAATCAAATCTCAGCAATAGGCAAATCCAAAAACCAATACAAATATCAAATCCAAAGCTAAACCAATATCAAATCCATTTTCTCTCGGTAGATATTATTATGCTTAACATTTTTTTAGAAATAAAGACTGCGATAAATATATACAAAACAACTTTATACAAAACAACTTTATTGCACGCGGTTATTGCATAAATATTGAGGGATATTATCCATAGTAGAATTTAATATTGCACGACCTATTCAACGAGGTGAAAATTTATTGAACGCTAACTTTTGGTTGCTTCTAGCCTAAGGTAATATTATATTGCTATACAACATTATTATGCTTCCTGTAAGAAACTGCATTAATAGTGTCTAATATACTATTTTGGCATAGTATACCTGCAGCCATGTACTATGCCTGTCACGTGACTTGGTAGGCGGAGCTACAGTATTGACAATCAAAAAGTGATAAAATCTTGCTTGTAGGGATCTACTGTCATAGAAACAACCTTAATTTGGTAATATTTCTAATAAAATAAAGTGTTTACCCCATTCTACTTATCTCTTCATTTTATATCATGAAATAAAGGAATTTTTGAGATCCGCCATAAAAAGTTATTTTTCAAATTTCCATGACATTATGCAACTATTTGAAATATAGGAATTTAAACTGATAGTAACCAAATGAAAAGAACATTTATTTATTAACTTGGAAATTGTAGTTAAAAGATGAAAATTTATGACACAGTCAGCATAATAATGATAATAACATTGTGTTTAGCAATGACTATGCCAAAATAGTGGTCAGGGTTGAGACCATAGTGCACGACCTGAAGGGGAGTGCACTATGTGTATTCAACCCTGACCACTATTTTGGCATAGTCATTGCTAAACACAATGTTATTATCATAATAATGTGGATGGTATATAACTGTATAACTACAAATGCAGATATTGATATGTCAAAAATATGGGTGGACCAGTAAGTTATGTTTAACAGTTTGTTGTTTTTGCTTTTTTTTTAATTTCATTTTTTCATTTTTTTTATTTATTTCTTGTAAAATATTTCGTTACTAGGATTTTTTTAACATGATCAAAGTTATTATTGAAAGTATTTTTGTTTTAGTTAAAGAATTGTCATAAAGGAAAATATATAAACGCACTTCAATTTCATAAATAGTCTGTTTTTTATGTTGTATATATCTATTTCAATAGGTTTAGAAATCCAATATTCCTTTTTACTGGTATCCGAGATGATCGTTTCCGCCTTCATATCAGCACGGATATGACGATAACTCC
Source organism: Modiolus philippinarum (assembly GCA_002080025.1). Taxonomy (NCBI): domain Eukaryota; kingdom Metazoa; phylum Mollusca; class Bivalvia; order Mytilida; family Modiolidae; genus Modiolus; species Modiolus philippinarum. The sequence goes on from MJUU01020142.1 coordinate 37,441, forward strand.
TAATTGAAAGTTAATATTAAACATATTAGAACATGGCCTTTTCCATATACACACAGTTATCATCCCTCGGCTGACGCCTCGGGATGATATATATGGAAAAAGCCATGTCTTAATAGATATGTATTTTATGCCAGGAATTATAGTGATGATCCATTTCTAAATAAATTGCATTTTTTTTCCATTAATAATGTTTTGATATTGCTCATGTGACACTTAGGGGTTAACGTATGATCCGTGAACAGGTTTTTTAAGCTTGATTCGCGAACTATAGACAGGTTTTTCGAATTGTCTGTCTTAGATAAGAGAATTATCACCAGATGGGGTAATTGTAGATCCGCCATTACAGTCGTGAAAGAAACTCAAACAGCTGGATACTTGTATGATAATCAATCTAATAAATAAACTGTTTAATTATCTCTGTTTGATTACTATGTACATATTTTCATTTATTGATAGCAAAAGGCAGTAAGTTATTATTATTTTAATGCATTTAATCAATTGAAAGGAATGTAATGAAGAAAAAGTATCTGCTTTATATACATTAGGGACACCTCAATATTACTTTAAAATTAAATTAAATTTCAAGACACTCTTAATGTATTTTCAATTGTATAATAATTGATACAAAGCTAGTCAATAGATTGTAATAAAAAATAAGATTTTGTGACCGATTTAAAAGATACAAATTATATAATTAATTGAAATCTATGAGATGCCAACTTGAGGTTAAAATTACAGTTATGAATCCATGAATTATGAAACAAAATAATGATGCATTAATTCTTTGTCTTCCTATACTAACTTCTCATAAACTATATATATAATCATCATATTTGCAGAAATAAATATTTGTGATAAAAGAAATGCACAATACAGTATAAATCTACATATGATTTTTTAAAAATATTTTTGCGTAAACTTTGGAATTTGAGTGTATTTGGGTTTGATCAAAGGTGGAATAAATTGTTTTCTATATTCACGAAAGGCCGTACATATCATTAACACATGTGTCTTTCAAAAAAAATCTGCACTGGTTCATTTTAAATCAAAAGACTGTTCTTTGTTTAGTTTAATGTTATTGTCCATCATTTATATTCATCTGAAGGTCTAACTAGTAACAATTTGTTAATAAATATATAAATTCAGAACATGTATTTTCATTTTTTGACATTTCAACCTAAAAAAACACAATAATTAGTTAAAAACAAATAATTTTGTAATTGTGTTAAATTAATATTTAGTTTTTTAACAGTACATGTATTTGAAATCATATTCTCCCCATTCTAATACATGTAGGCTGATCAGACCCCACCCACACATGTCCAAAGACTACCCCTCCATTCCTGTGTGGTAATTGCCTTTTAATGCCTCATAATTTAAATTAACACATAATGCAGTTGAAAAAAATCCCAAATCCATGCTTCTTTTTATCATTATACATATATAAATGTAATCAAAGATATAGAGATACGATATTATGTCTAAGATTTCATTTCATTATTTTTTTAGATAAACATATCATTGTTCTTTAATTTGCTTTTCCCAGTGTCCTAATAATTTCCCTGCAGTTACCATGCTAACCTAATTGTCAAATACAATCTGAAGATCATTGTGACTGTTTGTTTATAACTGTGGATTAATAATATCAGAAGATTCTAGTTAAATCCACAAAAATAAAGAAAGAAATTCATGTAACTTCATTTTATGAAAAATGTTTATTTTGATTTGTTTAAAAAACTGTTTGATAATAATGCAATGTTGTTTTTTTTTTAATATATAACCCAAAAAATGAGATTAGTCAATTATAGTTACCTCAAAAATGTAAAACTGGGAAAATTATTGACTCAATATTAATTTAAGCAGAGTTATTTATTAAGAGAATTATCACAGCATGTGCATCTCTTTCACTACTGTAATGGCGGATTGATCACATGACACAATAATGGCAGCCTCCTTGTTATCTAGGTCACATCTGAATAAACCTGTCTATACCTCTAATAAAATACGTGACTTAAAAGCAACCAAAAACCAACAAGCAATACGTGAATTTACAAAGAGATATGACAACTTTCCCGTGAAATTATTTCCTTCAGCATACCGATATACCGATTTTACGAATTCATTTAAAAATCTTCTCAAAAACTTTTAAACAGGTGATATATTATATACACTATTATAACAAAATAATTAAATAGGAAAAAAAAGTAAAAGAATATGGGGTGAGTGTACATGTGACAAAAACGCACATGGTATGTAGAAAACGCCAGTTTATCAAGGACAGGGTTTTTATTGCTGTCTACATTTTCATACCCTTACATAAAAGATTCAGTCAGTGAAATTGCCACTTGAATGCAATTTTGACAGATTTTCGCTATTTTGTTGGTTATTGTTAAAATTCGTTGCATAGAACCCCAAGAACCAAACTAAAATCTAACTGTCATTCGGAAGGGCAAATGCGTATAAACTCGCAACAAAAAAAAATAATTTGGGTTCTCGGTGTCCTTCCAGTAGTTTCATCTTCCGCAACACTGTAGAATAGCTTAAATTGACACAAAAGGCTGCTTACAGCCATGTTCGACTGCTAATATGTCAGAAAACATACAGGCGTGACACATACTAATTCTATCTCGAGGAACAGGACTAGTAACAAGAGACCATCTTTCTAGATTTTCGACAAAATTTGAGCATTTTTTTCTTAAATGACCTAATGTAGGAACAAAATTTACGCCTAAATGGCCATACTACTTTAGATGCGTGATTTTATGACAGGAAGACCCTACAGGGCCCCTTCATAAATATTCAGTGCTCATGGATTTTCATTTAGTATTGCGTGCTCGCAATCCTCCGTTCAATACATTCACTACCCTCCGTTCAATACATTAAATACTGGCTCACTACCAATTGAACGGAGCTCCCTACCCTCAAAATTTTGGTTCAAAAAATAAAATTGCAATTATTTTTTATTTGAAAGAACTCGTTGAAAAGGCCGTAATGCAAATGCTTTCTTTTAACTATAGGCATATAAAATATAGAAAATAGTTTGTTCAAAAATTGTTAATCAAATAGGTATATGCGAAAAGGTCATTTCGTCTGCATGCTTTAAGTCTTACCTGAGCTCTCTACCATCCGTTCAAAAGCTCATTCCCCTCAATTCCCATTGTACAGCTTCCTACGGGGTGTATACAGTGACACAAAATTATTGACATCCCGAGAAAAACGCAACATACATTTTTTTATATAAACAGATTGTGAGGCCGAGGATATTTTGCACGAATCCGTCAAATTGTTTTGGGGATTAAATGGCCTAAAGATTTCACATGTATACTCGCCTCTCACTGATACTGCCTATATCAGTTGGCCAAACCATTATTGGAGTTTCGAGCTAAATTTCCGTCCGTAGTGCGACAGTGATTTACCAACACTAGGCTCCTTGAATTAGCCGACAGGTTACACAGTATAGGAGAATGTGCACCTTTTTTTATTTGAAGTTTTATTTGAAGCCTTTATTGATAAGGCAGTCACAGAGATAACTATTTTTAATGATAAAGTCTGTATAATTTGTGCTAGCTCTCGTGTAACGAATCAACTGTTAATTATACCCTCTGTAAGCAGATATCTAAGATATAAAAAGTATTTCGGAACAATAAAAATTTGTTCAATGCTTACCGGACGTGTATTTTTATTCGTGTTTTTTCCCTTCAAAACATTTAACATCATATAGAAAAATCGTAAATCAAATATTTCAGGCGCATAACTTCCTAAACTTTGGATTAGCGGCGAGCAATCATTATCATATCTTTCCAAACTACGTTTTGTGTCATTCGTTTCTTTTTCAATGTTGTAGTCAGAGTTTGCAGTCTACCTATGTTGGGTTATTTATGTAGGTTTTTGTAGGGATCTTGGTGGAAGCTGTATACTGAGGGTGCATAATTTTATTTGTCATTTGGTAATTGGTCTGGAGCTGGCATGCCAGTTAATTGCCAGTAGTCTTTTGTGTATATGTCCATATATATAGTTCTTTCAGTTTATTTTTTCACAATTGACTCAGTCCTGTTGCTAACTGAATTTTACTGTTGTTACGATTGGTTTTTTTTTATTTATCACACTGGCTAGGGAGATTGTTTTGGCCCAATAAAACTAGTTTAACTCCACCGCAGCAGGTTTGCGCCTGTCCTAAGTCAGGAAATTTATTAAGCCTTTGTGTGTCTTTTTTCTAGTTGGTTTACTTTATGTCTATTGGAGTCTAGGATGATGTTTATTTCACTGAACTTGATTACTCTTTATTCAGGGGCCGACTCCGACCTAC
>MJUU01020143.1:3100-13525 GCA_002080025.1 Modiolus philippinarum
CTTCATGCACATCTCCATATAGTGTCCTTCCTTTGTGTAAAGTTTCATCAAAATCCTTCAAGTGGTTTAAGAGGAGTTGCGCTTACGAGAAGTGTGGACAGACGGACAGACGGACGGACAGACAGGGTGATTCCTATATACCCCCCAAACTTTGTTTGCGGGGGGTATAAAGATATGAAAATATTGCATATGTACTTCTGCTTTTACTTAATTCCATATAATAGACCAATTCCGAGTTCTGGTATTTAGATTCACCAGCTGTTGTTTGTCCGCCCTACGTCACAAACGTGTCCATCTCATGTGACCAAGAATGTAATTCAACAACATAGTTTCATGATCATGACGTTTTAAGGTTTATGACGTTACGTTCGTGGTCTGGTAAATCCTTATACTAGAGCTCGGATATGGTCTATTAAGTTTAAAGTTCATGTCTTAGGAATATGAGAACTCATAAAAAGACTTTTACACAAAATCTTTATTACATAAGTTGCGCCGGAAGAACGTGTATTTTAGACTGTTGAGCTTCGAGAAATAAATGAACGAGATGCTAAAACCTTGGAAATTACTTAAAGACCAAGTGTACTCTTTTAAGCAAATTCAATGTGTATTTCATTTCACTCAAAATTACTAAACTTTTTCAATCTTCAAAATTGTTTATATTTTTTCATACAAGATGAATATTTCTGCTTCTTTCCATTTATCCACTCCCCCTGTGCCAATATTTTATTTTTCATTTGCATTAATCGGTTATCGAAATTCCGGATAATTAAGTGTCTATTTTCTTCAATATTTAGTATATTGCTACCGTGTTACGGTGGCACGGTAGTATTTATTCCTGCTTCTTTCCATTTATCCACTCCCCCAGTGCCAATATTTTATTTTTCATTTGCATTAATCGGTTATCGAAATTCCGGATAATAAAGTGTCTATTTTCTTCAATATTTTAGTATTTTGCTACCGTTATACGGTGGCACGGTAGTATTTATTCCTAGCACTAGGTTGTCCAATTGTGTACCCTGCTCAACTGAATATACTAAAGCCTGTGATTGGATATAAATGTATTGTATACCAGAAAGCAAAATTTTTAACATCTGAGTTTCTGGTCTTCCAAACGTATACAGACGGGGAAGTAGTTCACAAAAATTGTCACCCCTGTAAATTTGTTTACCTGCCATCTACTCAAATAAACAAGATGTGTGATGACACAGCCACTGTAAAAAAATCAAATTTCTTATATGTGCGTTTTTTTTACATTTCACATACTATGTATCTTATGCTGCAACAATCGCTGTACAGAACAGATATATGAGAAATATATAAATGCCGTTGATTAATTCATAAAACATTGTTTTAAAACCAACTCTGATCTGATGGTCAAAACTGATAATAAAGAAAAAAATCTAGCCACCCTCAAAGGGCATGGGCGGAAACAAAATTTAGGAGTATTATTAAATATATAATTATGCATCGTATAAACCATATGAAATTGATTTTTGCATATGGCCTTTTTCTGGATCCACTGTTTTCAAGTTTTTAAGAAGATTGATTGATTAGTTAGAGTTTAACGTCCAATGAGCAATATTTCAGCTATATCAGGACGAGAACAAGTTAATCAATTCAAAAAATTGAAAGTACCAGAAGAAAGAAATAAAGGTGGAAGGGACAAGCTGGGCAACGACTTTTGACTGCCACTGGAAAATTGGAGAAATGGGTAGGGGCAGGAAATTTAGCCTTCCATACGACACCCAGTGCGTCTGCTCTCTTTAGAGAAATATAGAAGGGGTCTTTATACTGCATGGAGCGTGGCGTTTCTCCACACAGTTTGGCTACAATGGTTCGCGGTCAGGCTTTCCGTATTATGACCTGACTACCCCGCATAGACAGGGCATTCCCCTATCCACCACCTGGGGACGCGCCCGGCAGCTCTGTAGCCGAAGCCCCTGAAAACCGATTCAGGTGCCGGGAGTTTTTAAGTAGAGAAAATGGACTTTTCATGGTATTTTTTGCTGGCGAGTGATTTGTACTCGCTGTGAAATAAATATATGGGGCGATTTAAAGGGAATGTATTACTTCGTATACTCACTTCGTTAAATTTCAAGATTTTTGGACACGTGTTAATTAGTATTTGAAGTGTAATATAAGGGTAGTTCTATTTGGTATTCTTTTAGAGAGATTTGTTGACAGTTTCCTATTTATACAAAGTTGATTCCTCAAAGAAACCTCAGAAAGAATGCATAGGAGATAAAAATTCGATCGTGTTTAAACTTGTATTCTGGAGAAACGCTACAAAGGGCGGACATAAAAATGTGCACATGGATTAGCAGGGATATTAGCAATCCGTATACAAATTTTTGCCAAAATCTAAAGATGGCCTTTTTGGGGATCCACTTTGAAAGACAGACAGTAACTTGATATTTCATGCCGATTTGTGCATCGTATATGCATCTATACGTTTACCTGCGGCAATCTACGTTGTTTTCATATAAATTAAAAATAATGGAATGAAAAATTTGGTATATTTTTTCATTGGAAATAACTTTTGTAATTATGCATCTATGATAAACAATCCAAAAAGTAACATTTCTACCTCATTTAAACGAGAGCTCAATTTCTATTGTTCTATTTCCACCACTTCCTCACCTGTTAGATTTTATCTGCACTGAAGAGACATAAGTTGTCGAAATGCGCATATGCAGAAAGTAAATTCACAGTAACATCGGTATTTAGTTATTCAAGCTTTTATACATATATTATGCTTAAATATAGGCTAAGATCTTCAATAGGTATAACAGTAAATTTGTCATGGGTCTTTTAATATTTAGTCCTTTCACTGTGGCAAAGGGTGAAATTCAGGGGTCACTCCCTTCAGCTAACAATACGGGCATGAGGATGTTTTGCATTAATGTATTAACTCTTGAATGAAAGTCCTCTAGGTAACTGCAGTTTCCTGATCATATTTAGAAAGTAGCCAAATATTGCAAAATCTTACTTTTGTCGACATTGGGAAAATAAATACTACCGTGTAACCTTATATGAAGTACATAAACCGACAAAACTTTTTTGTTATAAGATTGCGTCACTCTTCTTTGTGCATTAAATATAGAGTAAAATTTTCAAAGCTTTCTCTAGCATTCAGTCTTGTTAAAGTTATAACACATAAACTTTTATATTCCTATTTTTAACTTGAAGTTGTATCAATTTATAATCTTCTATCGATCCGGCATTTAATTATACAAATCTATTTTGATGTTACCTACAGTGCAGACATTTTAAAATTATGACCTTGTTTTCCTTTAAAGTTTTTGATAAACATTCCGTACTCCACAATATTTTTGTTTTGAATTAACATAATACAGAAATTACTGTGAATTCACGAAAATACGAAATCAAATAGTTTCTTGGACATAAGGTTTCAAAATGTTCAGGTTCAGACCCAATCCTCGTTTGTCATTAAATAGAAAAAAGAAGGGAAACGGGGAATGTGTCAAAGAGACAACGACCCAAAGGGGAATAATAACAACTCAAAGCCGCCATAAGATCTTCAATGAACGGTGAGAAAACCCCACACCCAACGGCAGGTCGGAGTCGGCCCATGAATAAAGAGTAATCCACAGGTGCTTGAGGATTTTCGAATTACGGAAAGCCTCTTATCTTATCGCACTTTCTATAGTAATCGGAACTCCTTGAATTTCCCGCCATGTCCAGAGTTATCCTTCTTCGGCCACTTCCGTTGATCGAGGTTGAATGTTCAAAAAAGTTGCAACACCGCGAGTGAAAATTCGTTTGTGTAGGACTTTAATGTGATAATTACCGTCTGGGATGTATATATTCGTTAAGGATATTGATCGGACAAAACGAGGAATGTGTCACACTGAAGGGTAAGTGCAAGTTTTATTGATTTTCAATCAGTTGTTCCCAGCATGTACCCCATACTCACTGACTGTAGTTGGCAACCTTTCGCTTCGCTCTATATGTCGAGATGCACATTGATAGTAAAATAGGAAATTGACGATAGATATATGTTATATTAGTACAAAATAGCAAAAATAAATGGCCAATACTGAAAAATGGATTATATATTATAAAAAGGGGAGGGACCATAGGGGCCCAATATAGGGTCCTGTCCTCAAGCACCTGTGGAGTAATCAAGTTCTGCGAAATAAACATCATCCTAGACTCCTATAAACATAAAGTAAACTAACACTAAAAAAAAAGACAAGACACACAAAGGCTTAATATATTTCCTGACTTAGTATTAAAGTATGCATTGTAAACTTGATGTCAAAAATATTTTACCTGTGCACAGTACTTACGTAAACGTCTAGTCAAAAATATTTTACATGTAATTTGATACGGGCATCTCTTCTGAATGCAACATGAAATGTTAGTCTAATTGTCATGACTAAATGTTATAAGGGACCGACCAAAGGGGTAGGGGTTATGGTTTTTTTTCTGGATAGAGAATTTTTTTCGCGTGTTTCAACAAAATATTTTGTTTCAAATTTAATATTATTTTTATGGGCAGAAAGCCTTCCTATGAATTTTTTTTCATCATTTTGGCAGCCATAATATTTTTTTCACTTTACAATCGGCTCCAAAATATTTTTTAGAAAAAAAAATGCCCCCCCCCCCCCTTTTCAAGTTGTCACGTGCCACAGGGGTAGCTGGCAAACTGTTCCTATACAACGCGACAAAAATATGGGATCGTGCCGAGGTCACTTCCCCGGATTTAGTTTTGTATTAAAAAAAATCCTAAGCTTAGATGTTATGACAGTTCCTTTGCTAAATGACAAATAGCTAACCAAATCTTGTATCAAACAATACCGGGCCCTGTAACAATACCCAGTCTTCTATCTGTCAATTCTTTGTTCAGGATTGGCAGAATAGCCACTGATCCCTGGTGTTACAATGCCGGTATTGCAATTTCCTGTATCACTACTGCGTAGCAACTCCCGCTATACTGCCTTTTCAGGTTTGTATAACAACTCCCGCTATACTGCCTTTTCAGGTTTGTATAACAACTCCCGATATGCACCTCCCGCTACACTGCCTTTTCAGGTTTGTATAACAACTCCCGCTATACTGCATTTTCAGGTTTGTATAACAACTCCCGTTATATTACCTTATTCAGGCTTATATATCTATATCACAGGCCTTAATCAGGTCTGATATCTCGATGTAACCTTAGCGATTAGCTCTCTGAACTGTAAGGCTTGAGAGGCAAAGACAATGTGTCGTCTAACACAGGAACAGTTGCTTTTATACCACAATTTGGACCAAAGTATTATTTCAAACACCCCTATGGACGAGTCCATATTTATTCATCTCCGAAACGTTTATAAAAACCAAAATAACCTAATATCTTTAAAGCTTTTGACAGACGGCTTTAGTAAATCTTGGATCGGAATAAGGCACTAAACTCTAGAAACCATCCATCGCTATATTGTCTATAATTAGCTATTTATATAAGTAAACAATTGAAAGTGAAAGTAGACATCGTTATACAACAATGCAATGCTGCTTCGTTATAAAACTTAATACCCATGAACAGACCATATCTCTGTAATCTTAAGGATTAAATCAAGCCTCAGAATTATAAAAGTTTGTCCATACCTATGTAATTTACACGGTTTGTCTGCCTGGTCTTGTTTCTATAAATAGGAACGATTTAATGTAAGGGAACGAGCTAAATAACAAAGTGTCGTATCTGAATAATTATATTGATTGGTTAGTTAGAGTTTAACGTCCAATGAGCAATATTTCAGCTATATCAGGACGAGAACAAGTTAATCAATTCAAAACAAATTGTAAGTAAAAGAAGAAAGAAATAAAGGTGGAAGAGACAACCGGGGCAACGACTTTTGATTGCCACTGGAAAAGGGGAGAAATGGGTAGGGGCAGGAAATTTAGCCTTCTATACGACACCCAGTGCGTCTGCTCTCTTTAGAGAAATATAGAAGGGGTCTTTATACTGCATGGAGCGTGGCGTTTCTCCACACAGTTTGGCTACAATGGTTCGCGGTCAGGCTTTCCGTATTATGACCTGACTACCCCGCAAAGACGGGGCATTCCCCTATCCACCACCTGGGGACGCGCCCGGCAGCTCTGTAGCCAAAGCCCAAAGCCCCTGAAAACCTATTCAGGTGCCGGGCTGAATAATTATATAAATAAAAATTTCGTCACATTACCCACGCCTCCAAGAAATGCGTCCTCGCATTTAACAACTACATGTAGCTGGGAATTTCGGTCACAACTTATGGTCATTTTTCATACCCAAACTCAGACATAGAACTACTCGTAGATGCCAAATCTACCCTACAGTTTCTACTCCCCTAAGCATATACATGACAACCCTTGTGTCAAATCAAATTGGTTGATTGATTAATTGAATATTGTTTAACGTCTACTCAGCAATATTTCAGCTATATCAAGACGAGAACAAGTTTGTTGATAAATAATCAAATTGGTGTTCAGCAAGGGTAACAGAAAATTCTATTATCTTATTCCTTGCCTATAAACAAAGGCGTTCCTTACAACAAACAAAAAAAACAATATAATTTTTAAATTTCTGTACACTTACTTATGGTGGCATATTTCTGCCCCCTACTTGTCAGATAATTAAGTAAACTTGTTAGATATATATGTCAACAGATCAGATAGTTATGTTAACTTGTCAGTTAATTAAGTTCACTTGTTAGATTAAAAATTATATTATTAAGTGGCCAATAGACCAGCTAACGCCAATGTGTGCCATCCACAAATCAACATAATTATCTGACAAGTCGACATAACTGTCTGACATGTTGACATAAATATCTATAAAAATATCTAGCAAAGTCTACATAATTATCTAGCAAGTCGACATAATCTTCTGACAAGTCGACGTTATTATCTGACAAGTCGACATAATCTTCTGACAAGTCCACATAAGTATTTGACAAGTCGACATGACCTTCTGTTAAGTCGACATAATTATCTAGCAAATTGACATAATAATCTGACAAGTCGACATAATCTTCTGACAAGTCGACATAAGTATTTGACAAGTCGACATGACCTTCTGACAAGTCGACATAAGTATTTGACAAGTCGACATGACCTTCTGACAAGTCGACATAATTATCTAGCAAATTGACATAATTATCTGACAGGTCGACTTAATTATCTGACAGGTCAACATAAAGATTGAAAGGCGGGAGGTATATTTCTACATTAGTTGTCGAAATGCGCATATGCAGAAAAAAAATTAACAGTAACTTCGGTATTTTGATATTCTACCAATAAGAAGAAATTCATATTGGCATTGCTTATTTGTCTTGCTGTTAAAATGGTAGAAGAACGAGACCCATTTATATTTAATGAAAATAAAATAAATTTTGTGATTTCCATATTTTTCCTTTCTTTTCATACTTAGTAATTTACATCGAAGGATTCCTTTTTTAACATTATTTACCATTAAGTAAGTATGAATAAAAAGAGATAAATTGTAAGTTCTATTTGTTCAAATATTTCTCATCATAATTCCTACAATTTCAGGACTGAACTAGACATCGGAGAGATGGCAGCCATCTCTGTGGGCCCCGCTGTATAATATGTGCAAATTTAAGTGTGTGTGGACACAATACAGGTGTGGACACAGTACAAGTGTGGACACTTCACAAGTATGCACACCATCATATTATCAAGATATCAACAGAATGTAAGCAATAATCTGACCTTGAAGATAAAGGTCAAGGTCAAAGGTCACCAATCATGGTTCATGACACATCGTCTTGAAGTGATCTATCTACATGCAAAATATCAAAAGCCTATCTCAAAAGACAAAAAAGTTATACCCCGGACACCACTTGTCATTATAAAAGACAAAATCTGACCTTGACGACAAAGTTCAAGGTCACCAATCATTGTTAATGACACATCGTCTTGAAGTGATCTATCTACATGCAAAATATCAAAAGCCTATCTCAAAAGTTATAGCCCGGACACGACTTTGTTACGGACGGACGGACAGAGTGATTACTATAGGGCGTCCGCCACATAGTGGCGGGCCCTAATTAAGTTTGGATATTGATATATGAAAATGATCAATTCATACATTTTTGTCATATGTGTGTACAAGTGTAACTAAAATGCAATTAAATTAAGTTACACTAGAAAAAGTATGAAATATTATTGAATGAGACTACTTAACTTCACCGGATCAATTTATTCAAAAACATGTCCCGGACCTCAGGAATTTACAGGGAAAACTAACTCCTGTTACAGATGTTGTCTGAAGGTGTAATATTATACTTATCTTATTGTCAATAAAAGTGAAAACAAATGTCCGAAGCAATTACAGGAAGAGATCCGTTAAGCGTAAGACCGAATCTATGAAACACAATCCAACACAGAACATTTTTGACAAGCCGTCATATTCCCGACTTGGAACGAGTATTTAATAAATGAAATGGTTGGTTCAACCAGATAAAATGATGCATCAAACTCCCGTTTATATGACGATTACCTTCTATATGGTTAAGAGTGGCCATACATACAAGTGAAATGTTTTTGTCGTTCGATGTACACGTTTTGCTCATCATACAGGTAAAATGTTTTTTTCGTTGCACGAACGAAATAAAGTTTTGTCGCTTTTTGTACATCTTGTAACAATCATAATGAGTTCACCTTCGTGCTTTTCCTGATTGGTGTCGCCGCTGCACTATCAGGTAGAGCACAGGAAAACTTGTATTTCTCGCATGTTCATAAATTGTTCCTTTGGCGTGAATTTTCCCGGAATCACGACGTTATAGAACAAAACTGATAGTGCAGTGGTGACATCAGACGGGAAAAAATATGGAAGATGCATTCCATTATTGACGTTATGTCCCAATGTAGAAAAAAGGATTGATTGATTGATTGAATATTGTTTAACGTCTACTCAGCAATATTTCAGCTATATCAAGACGAGAACAAGTTTGTTAATAAATAATCACTTTGGGGTATGGAAAGGGTCATGGGACGGAAAATTCTGACTGCCACTGGAAAAGTAGGGTGAAATCGTCAAGGGCAGGGAATTTAGCCTTGAAGCCGATCACCTACGGACCACCCCAAAAAGAGCTTGCTACAAGGGTTCTTTAACGTGCAGGAAGCGTGGCATTTCTTCCAACACGTGGACCTGAGTTTACATCCCATCCGAAAGATGGGTTGTGTATTTATTAATCCCGCACAACCACGGAATGGGTCCTATTTCTATATCCCGGGACCCTCGGGGTCAGCCTCCGTTTAGGAGGGGTCACACCCCGCAATCCGGAGATACTAGGTCCTATTTCTATATCCCGGGGTTCCCTCGGGGTCCTCTGTTAGGAAGACTCATACTCCAAGCTCAGAGGATGCTGCGGGCCTATTCATAAGCCGGGACCGCGCACGGCACCGCGCACGGCGGTAGAAAAAAAGGAAGGGAAAGACTTCCATATGGCACTCCCACCCAAAGTGCATATGCTGAGGTACATTTACAATCATAACATTATCCATTGATAAAGTTGGATGATTGCGTTTATTCATTTTTCTAGAGACCAGTCATAGCATCAGTTTTTTGTGCATTAAATGTTACAAACCACTTAGGTTAGGTATCGCACAGTCATGGTTACCGATCTCGTGTTTATTCTATAATTGTACTTCTGCCACAGGTTTTCTGTACTGTACCCGTTTATGGTGTAACAGGAGTGATCGACCAGATTTAAATTGACCTCCTGGGCAGTGTAGTGGCAGATACTCTGCCCCTGATTCATATGCAGGATACATGATATCAGTATATGACTGAACATAAGAATTCAAACATTTCAAATACTTTATTTACAAATGTACAATAGTAAAATATCAACAAAAATCAAGAGAAATCGAAATAGAAGAGGAACTTTGAAACCTAAAATAGAGCATTTTAAACTTGGGCAAAAGAATATTCTGACGTTATGTTTTATGAATTTAGAAGTATTCAAAAATTGTATTGCCAAAAGTGTTCCAAGCCTCATGGTGACTTCAAGATGAAGAACAACAATAAAAGCGTTGTTCCATTGCTTGTGTTTCCCACGTATTTGTGGAGATGTTGTCGCATTTGCTTTTACTCCATATCCCTTCATTGCTTATTCAAGTTAAAAGGCTTACTTTTAGGCAAGCTAACAGTCAAATTCAGTTAAGGATTGTCACTCCTCAAGTTCATTAAAAGTTCAAGTTTTTAAAATTAGTTTCTTTATTTATTAGAACATTTTAAACAAAAATATTGATAGGTCAATGTGGACGTTTTTGAGATTTACGTGCTTATAATTTTGGCGGGAAACCAAACTCCTTTTGATTTTTCATTTACTTTGCATTAAAGCAATCTCCGTTTGGAATACAATGATATGGCAAGCGAAATTAACCTAAATGTAGAGAAACCTGGTTTTGGTT
>MJUU01020145.1:0-22281 GCA_002080025.1 Modiolus philippinarum
TGAACCTCAAAACGCACCCCGTCAGTTTATCAAGATACCCCCTCCTGTTCGGATACAATTTGTTATCCTATGTGATAATCTTTTTTCATGTGTGCACCAAATCACATTTAATAGTCAGTTTGATGGTAATTTCAGGACCAGAACTGTCATGATGATGGCAGATTTGACAAGAACAGACTTAGGTAGAACGGACATGGCCAGAGCAGACTTAGGTAGAGGGTCATTGCAAGAACAGACTAAGGGAATACATTTTTGACTAGAACAGACTTGGCTAGAACAGACATAACAAGAACGGTCATGATTTTAGGAACAGAACAGACGGGATTCTAGTACTGCTCTAAATGTGCTTCAACTTAACTCCAAATTAACTAGTTAAC
This sequence comes from Modiolus philippinarum, assembly GCA_002080025.1. NCBI lineage: Eukaryota > Metazoa > Mollusca > Bivalvia > Mytilida > Modiolidae > Modiolus > Modiolus philippinarum. The sequence goes on from MJUU01020145.1 coordinate 378, forward strand.
TTCAAGTTAACTTTGATTTGTTCTCAAGACTGCTCTCCAAATTAACTTGGCCGAGAAGTTATATCTGCACCCAACTGTATAAGCACATATACACATTACAGTTTTGTTGGGCTTCTTAGACGATCATACATATAAATATGAATGTCAAAAGCGAATTTAAGTTTACACTTTGATTTTTTGTCCATCTTGACACCGATGCATATTTATACTCAGTCGGACTTTTAGAGGAAAATCTTCATAAATAAGGATTGTTACCTCAATTTCTCTGTAAATCCACGCCTTAAACCCTTCCCTTCAAATTGTTAAATTTACTTTGTGCGTAAACTTTTATTATGAACATTAGCAATTCCATGGGCATCAAACCGTTTATAGAGAAAAATTCATGTGAAGGACTAGGTAATGGCGGTCAAGTATTACATCGGATGCGTGATGGATCAGGCAACGGTTCGTGAAGGACTAAATCAGTGATTTTAAGTAATTTTTAAACTTTGATAGCCAATTATAATGAAGCAAAATTGAAATAGAAAAAAACTAAAACTGTCTGTCAAAATGGTAGTCATCAATGGCTATTTTGGTGTAAAAAAAATCACGAATATATCTTGCAGTATTCTGAAAAACGAAAAAGACAGCACCTTATCATATACAATTTCTATTGACATATACCTACATTTGGCCATATTTTAATACGACAGTTATCTTTTTCACATTATTTGTTACGATATTCCCACAGATATGAATGAATATTGTTAGAAAAAGCTTAAGGATGATGTCATATCTCTTTTATGTACTTCTGCTTGGATCGTTTGGATCAAAAAGCTATTTTCTTGCACGTGAAGGATCAAGCAACGTAAATTTTAGTTCTAGAAGTATCGACTTGACTGAGCGAATGCCAATTTCATATTTGATCTGCTGATGCAAGTATATAACCCTGAAGTTCTCCGATGATTTGAAAAAGTAAGAGATAATCGTATGGTTTGTACAATATGTTTTTCACAAATAAAATCATCTCATGTATTAATTCCGCTGTAAATGATACCAGACGAGAAGGAAAATATCTATTCATAAAAGCAGATTGTTATACACTTTATATTTACAACATGTTATCAAATGTACAGCATAAAGTCACCACAATTACGCGAGAGCTAGTACAAATTATTGAGACTTTCTCATTAGACAGTTATCTCCTTCACCGCCTTTTTTATCAAGGCTTCAAAAAATTCCGTCTAATACAATCCCTTGTGGAAAAATTTGAAGTTTTTGTCCAAACTCTGATTCAAGATTCTTTCTTTACATAATACTGGGGTGATCATTTCTTTTAACTGTCTACGAACTTCCAATGGCAATTGGTCTTGAGTTGCTACCGGACACTACGACAACGGAAGGGGAGGTTTTGCTAACCGGTTTAACCCACCATTTCTTTTGAAATGCCTGTACCAAAAACCTATTTATATCCCTATTTATCATTTGAAACGGTTTCCTTACGGTATGAAGAATATTTATGTAAGCAAAATGTAGCAAAAACATGCGTGACGTTTTTTAAATTACTTTCCTTCTACATGTTTTAAATTATCATTCTAAATAAAATTAAAACATTAATCTGTAAAATAACACAAATCGGAATATTTCTCAATAATTTATATCTTTAAAGGGAGTTCATCTGATTCGTTCTTTTGTTCATACTTCCGTCCGACAAACTGCAGGTTCGTCTTTACGTTTAAGCTGATTTCTCGTAGACAGTTTGTCGGATCTTCATGAAATTTTATAAACTCATTCACCAAAACAATGATGAAAAATGCAGCAGAAATTGTGCTCAATTCCATTTGCAGGATGTTGAATTGGGCATCTGTGTCTTAGGAGACACATTTTTGTATTTAATCATATTTTAAACACTTAAAGTAATAAATGAGAGATTCACAAATTCGAACAGATACTTTGGATAACATATGCAGTATAATTACGTTTTAAAACTTCTTGATCGCGATAAATCACTATTACAATATTACGAAGCGGAGAAAAAATATACAGAGGAAGAAGTGATTAAAATGTTAGACTTTCTGATCGACAATATATTTGTCCAGTTTGGAGGACTTGTTTTTCAACAGACGATCGGAATTCCTATGGGCACAAACTGTGCGCCACTTCAAGCCGATCTGTTTTTCTACTCTTATAAGGCTGAATTCATCGAAGGGCTTCTTCAAAATAAAGATAAAAACTGGCCCAATCCTTCAATTTTAGCTTCCGTTATATAGATATTTTGTCACTAAACAGCCCTCGCTTTGGTGATTTTCTTCATCTGATCTATCCAAAAGAGCTCGAATTTAAAGATACCACAGACACTTCCACATCAGCCTCGTTCCTTGAACTTCATCTTGAAATTGACAACAGAGGTAGACTTCAAACTAAGCTGGACGACAAACGCGATGACTTCGTCTTTCCAATAGTAAACTTCCCTTTTCTTTGTAGCAACATTCCGACAGCGCCAGCATATGGAGTTTACATCTCCCAGCTCATTCGCTATTCAAGAGCCAGTGTTCGATACAGTGACTTCCTTGATAGAGCTAGGCTACTTCAACAAGGGTATGATACCCAAAACTTGAAGTCATCCCTCCAGAAGTTTTACGGTCGACATCACTATCTTGAGGACCGCTATGGGATATCTGTTTCCCAGATGACAGCAGATCTTTCCCTTTAAAGCTTACATGTAATTGGGGTTTCCTCTACCGGGTTTTACATGTTTAACACGGCGGGTGTCTTATAAGAAGCAGGAGATGCTTACTCTACCGGTGCACCTGATATCACCCATGTTTTTTTATTGGGTCCATGTTGTTCATCTGTGTGTGTGTATCTTCATTTTTCTTTTCTGTGCCGTACTCATGTTGTGTCTCTGTTTCTTTTTTGTTTCCAATGTTGCCATTGTCCTTGGATTATTCGTTTTGGATTGACGGTTCGGTTCTCACTTACCTTTCTTCAGTTTCGAAAAATCAGCTACTTGTAAAATACCGCTTTATTGTAATTTATCATGCTCTCTTAAACTATTAACTGATCATTATTAGCCTATTTAGCTAAAAATGTAGTTTGACTATATTCATGTTGAACCAGACAGTGTTTGTTTTTTTTCTATAAGGTATTAGGCTTTCAATGCACTTCCAATTTTACCTCATTGTATATTTCACGAATTATTCGTGGCTGCCTTGTTTGCATTTGATGAGGTTTGATTATACTATAATAGTCTTGTATTAATTTACAAATTCCCGACTCCTTCATTTTCAGGGACTGCGGCTACAGAGCTGACGGGCGCGTCCCAGTTGGTGGATAGGGGAATGCCCTGTCTATGCGGATAAGTCAGATTATAATACGGGAAGCCTGACTGCGAACCATTTAAGCCAAACTGTACGGAGACACGCCAGGCTCCATGCAATATAAAGACCTTTTCTATATTTTTTCTAAAGAGAGCAGAGTCACTTTGGCTAAATTTCCTGCCCCTACCCATTTCAACCCTTTTCAGTGGCAAACAAAATTCGTTGCCTAGGTTATTACTTCCACCTTTGCTCTTGCTTCTCTTACTTATATTTTTAATTGATTAATCGTCTTTGTCCTGATAAAGCTAAAATATTGCTCACTGGACGTTAAACTCTAACTAATAAATCAATCAATTTACATACAAGTCTCTTTAAAGATTTAGTCCTTTGACGAGCACCCTTCACGAGCTCAATCGTTCGTTGTCGGATCCTTCATGGGCAGAAAGTATCAGTTTTTCCGTTTTCAATGTTGATATAGAATTAATCTTTTTGCATAAAAGAGTATATTGGTTATTGCAATATCAAAGTTTATCAATATCTTGCAAATGAAGTCTATTTGGAAATGGAATAAACAAAATAACACCTTTTGTGACCATATCTTTATGTAGTAAATGTGGGTGGGGAGTCTACCTGTGACGTTTTTGATAAACCTATGCATATTCCAACCATGAATTTAGAATGATGGGTATTGTTGAACCATTTTGACAGACATATTTAAATTTTAGAAATTTATCCACATAAATAGAATATAATGTAATAATCGTTGACCTTCAATGTTTTCCTCGATAGAAAGTCCTTCACGAACCGTTGCCTGATCCATCACACACCTCATGCAATACTTGACTGCCATTACCTAGTCCTTCACCTGCATTTTTCTAGATAAACAGAATGAAGCCCCTGAATTCGATGGTTGGAAAAGGTGAAAATTAAATGTTTCCATGCGTCGAAGATTCAAGGAATGAAATAGGTCAGTTAGGCCTGATACGACTTGTCTGATTTTATTACTACGACTCGGTTCCGAATTTGTATAAACATTTTACAAAACATTGCTTATTCATTCACCGCATTTCAAGAAATCATTTGATAATGCGAAAAAAGGTAGACTGAAGTTGTTATTTAAGCAAATTTACTTTCACAGTCACTTTTGAAGATTTACCAAACTTACCGTTCAATTATTTTCAGTGTAATCCATTTCTTCCCACATTGTAAAGGGAAATAAACATAACTAGCAACAATAAAATACCGACGTTACTGTGAATTTAGCTTCTGCATATACGCATTTCGACAACCTATGTCTCTTCAGCGCAGATGAAATCAAAACATTTGGAAATCCATAGACCAAAATATGTGTAACAGCTGACAGAGTACAAATAACCAATGTGATCTAAAGAGGAAAGCCAAAATCGGCTAAGGACAGAGCTATGCACGAGGGAGATACTCTTTAGATTTCAGTAAGTGTTTCTTAGATTAAAATATTGCAAATAAAATTTGGTTTCGGGCCAGCATCAAAGTACTGGCAACTGGGTTGGTAAATACCCTATAGGACTAACATTCCACCAACAGAGGGATCGGTCCAGTGTTAATAAACAACAAACGAAAATCGACGTTGCCGTAAATTTAGTTTCTGCATATGAACACTTCGACAACAAAAATAATATCATAATCAGAATATTTATCTATAGTGAATTAAAGATTTGGAGTAAATGCACATGAGACAAAGTCTTTACAAATACATGGTAAAAACAAGCAAAAGGAACATCGCTTTTAATATTGCTCTTCATCTTGAAGTCACCATGAGGCCTTCAACAATCATCTTTGCTCATACCTCATAGTAAGTTCAAGACTGTCCCTAGCACCGGTTTGAGCGGAAAGTTTTGCTAATTGTCGAACAACGCTACATGTATTTCTTTTCTGGTCACGGAAATTGGCAGGCAACAAACATTAATAAAACTGGCAAAACGCTCCTAGAATCACTGTCATCCGTTACCCGACAAAAGCGCTAGTGTCTTAAGTTTGTGGACGATTTGAACATGTAGACAAAAAAGGGCACCCATCAAATCGATTGTAAGAAAACTTGGAATTATAAAATAGCGAGATATGGGCACTTAAAACAGGTAGTCAGCTTTAAATTTCGAAATTACATAAAATAAATGCCAAAATTGAAAGTATGATAGTATAACCATATGAGAAATTAGCTCACGAAAAAGTACACATACAAGTGTGTGTTTGATTTTTTATATCAGTGAGTAACAGAAACAACAAATTAACCTTCAATGGATGTTCCTTTGGACGGAATGCTGATGAAGTTACAAGGGTCCAAAGAAAACTGATGAAAGGAGAACTCAGTTGCCCAGGATATCAAGGAAAGTAAAATGCAAGAACAATAAAAAATATATACAACATCATATGTGCTTTCTTGTAATAGACACACATTTCTTTTCATGAAAGGAGACATTTACCATGTCAAAGCACCGGGTCTTACTCTTCAGTGAGTTCACATGAACATGTGTCACATGAACTCCGACCTACCGTTGGGTGTGGGGTTTCCTTACCGTTCATTGAAGATCTTATGGTGGCTTTGAGTTGTTATTGCTCCCCTTAGGGTCGTTGTCTCTTTGACACATTCCCCGTTTCCCTTCTTTTTCTTATAGTTATGGTTGTATAAATAACAAACACTGTGAATTCGAGCTTCTGCATATGCGCATTTCAACAACTTATGTCTCTTTAGTGCAGATCAAATCAAAACATTTTGAACTCCATTAAAGCGAAATATGTGTACAATCTGACAGATAGAAAATTGCTAATAGGATCTAAAAAAGAAAGTAAAAATCAGCTAAGGAAGAGCTATGCATAGGGGAGATACTCCCTAGTTTTGACAAAATATTCTAAAATTAAGATATTTTAAGTTTTCAAAAAAAAGAAAAAATCTGTTGTCCAGCCAGCATCGAAGTATTTGCTACTGTGTTGGCGAATACGTCGAATAATTTATGATATTTGAATATCGTTATACTACTCTTCCCTTTACTTTGTATTGTACATTTGTGCACTTTTATCAATTTTGTAGTAATTACTTTTTGTTTCCAACGTTGTTTTATTTAATGTATATGAACGATACATCTAAGAAGAAAAATGTTTATAGATTTTCATTGGTATTGTATACGAGTTACCAATCACTCACCAAGCAGATATTTCAGTATCATATTTTACCTGGATGTGTGACGGCTGCCATGTGAGGGGCAGATCATACTTACCCTTCTAGAACACCTGATGATACCTCAAGTTTTTTAAAGGTCCACACTGTTAGTGATTTAGCTCTGTTGGGTTCCTGTTTGGTTTTGATTTCTGTAAACCGAGAATTTCTCGCGCTGTCTTTATTTCGCGGTAAACTAACATGAATTTAGTTCGTGCATTTTTGAATTCGCGCTGCCAAATTGTTGACCATTAATTTCAATAATAGACAAGTATATTCGCGCCGTTTCATTTCGCGAAAATAAAACTGTTGCGAAAATTTCCATGTAAACAGCATTTATTTTAAATAATTTGAACAGCATCTGACTACAGAAGTACAATATGTAAATTCAGTAAACTTAAAATTTTCATTTCTGTAGGAATTTGTAGGTTTCAAATATATTTACATAAAACGCTGATGGTCCAAACCTTATCCAAAATAGGGGCTATTTTCTAGCAGAAGAGGGTTTCAAATGGTGATTTAACTCTCAAAAGAAATTAATTCTAGACTGTTCGATGTTATGTTTTGTCAATGATCCCAATTCGAGGTACTTTTATTTTCATTGATAGGAATTAATTCCTTGACTGCACGTAAAAAAGGAACCAGTTCAACGTCAACTTGAAGTTGATGTTCAATACTAAACAATCTCAGAAGATTCATAACTATATACTACTCAACAAAGGAAACGAAATGCAGTTAATTTTGTTGATATTTTTGTATTTCGCAATTTAAAGTTTTTTTACTTTAGTGTATTAAAGTATTCAATTCCAAAACGCATTTTTATTCCGCTTTTAAATTGATTCCGAAACGAAGACGATGAAAATCCGCAATGCTAGTTTTTCGTCTGACAATCGAGTTCGCTGTTGATTGATGGATGATTCAAACTGTTTGATGTCAATAATTGGGACACTTCATCAGGATAATTTACAATTTACAATCTTAAAAAGAGAAAAGCAAACGAATGACAAGTGGTCTACTTTTCTCTTTTTCCTTTTTTTCGATATTCAAATTTCAAAATTTATCTATGTCCAAAATGTGTGTATAAGCATATGATATCATTTTGACAGTCATTTACTTTTTCGATATCACATTTCGATGCCCCGTTTAATCCCACATTTAACGTTTGACAATTGCTAAGCGTAGTCAGACCGTCGATCTCGATTTTAGCCTTCGCAATTCATTGTGGTGTGAGAGGAAGATCAACTTAAGACTATTGATTAATCCAAAGTAAACATGCTCATCAAATTATAAATCACGTGGCAGCACGTCCCTTGAAACGTCACAAGATCCCCTAAAACGTGTTTAAAACTTATGAAAACGGTAGTTGAAAACAGCAAATAGGCCTGAAGAAATCATGGTTGACATAGCAACACCAGTTTGAAGTCGGCCATTTCAAAAATTGAGGGTCTGGTTAAAAGAATGCGTGGGTATACTCATTATTAACGCCTACAAACAAAAATGACCTTGAATATGACAGGAGATGTTCAGAAATTGTAAGAGACATTTTTGGGCATAATGTTAATACCTACATGCAAAAATTACATTGAGTTTGTAAGTTACTATTTTCTGCTAGAAAGTAAAATATTATTTTCGATAAAATATGTGTATCGTTTCTTTTGTAATAGTTAAATTATGTTTCAGAGTAATTAATTAAATTAAGGGAGTACGAGCGTCAGATTTCAGAAGCATTCCATATCCTCGGGTTTTATCCATTCAAACAGTGCTAAATTTTTTTGCACATTAATCACATTTTCTTGGTCATAAGTCACTTTAAAATACATAAAATAGACTGTGTATAAATTCTAATCAAATTCCAATTATAATTTCATTTATTTAAAGGCCTATAAACATCTCATGCAAATTCAAGAAAACTCTAGAGAAATATGTTTTCCGCCAAAATTTTGACGTCTTATATCTCAAAAATTCCTACATGGGTTTCCAAATTTTTTTGTTCAAGTTGTTCCATTAGCAGTGCTCTTCAAAACAAAAGGTTAGAATTCTAATTCTAATTACAAACTTTCTGACACCCGTACTCCCTTAAAGTGCTTCGTAAGAAAAGGGGTGGTCAAGATGCATGAGCGCAGGGCGAAGGCAATTTAATTAAAATTTAGAAGAGATTTTTGCAAAATTAACACATTAACATTTTTTACCATCCATGACCATGTTAGATATGGATGTGACGTTGTTTGACAATAAGCAAGGAATTCCGCTCAAACCGGTGCTAGGGGCCGTCTTGAACTTACTATGAGGTATGAGCAAAGCTTATTGTTGAAGGCCTCATGGTGATTTCAAGATGAAGAACAACAACAAAAGCGTTGTTCCTATGCTTGTTTTTACCATGTATTTGTAGAGACTCTGTCTCATGTACATTTACTTCATATCCTTTCATTCACCATTGTGTAAATTTCCCTTGAAGGACATTACAAAAGACATTTTGAAACCTATAATTTTTCTAATGTCAATATTATCCAATTCGAACATGAAATTATAGCTTTATCATACCGATCATATTTGTTTAAATTCTAATGTCCGATTACAGCATAACAATTATTTCATACCAATCGCATTTGTCCCAATTAGAAGATCAAATAGATATTTTGACCCGTTAATATTTGATATTTATCCATACATATTTTACCAAAACAGAAGTTGATTCATTCTTGTCACATTAATTTTGGTGTATGTTACCAAAACAGTAAATTAAATGAATTTTTTTTATGTCGGTCATATAGGTCAATATTTGAAAAAAGAGTTTAATAAAACCCTCACAATTTTTTTAGCATCATAATAGAACTTAAAAATTAACATGTTACTTGTACATGTACCAAAGATTATGAAAAGAACATATTTTTTTATTTGTTCTAAAGCTACTTTAGTCCAAATGGCTCTCAGCTGAAACTAGTTCTCAAGCTCAATAATATTTCTTGTTCTGTTTTTTGGTGATCTATCTCCATCTCTTGTTCTTCATTTTCCTATGTGATCTTGTTCGGCAAAGTGCATTTTCGAAACGTATCTTCAATAAAAGATATAAATAAATGATTTGAATGATTGCAATGATTTATTTTATCATAAAAAGACAAAAATTAGGGAACAAGAAATGGAATGATCAAATTATTTACTAAGATACAGTGCATTGGAATGAAGAGACTCTTTCATTCATATAATAGTACTAGTTATGAAGATGTTATAATAGTAAATGATGAAGCAATGTATCAACGTCTTAATGGCAATAAATCATACAACAATAAATATAAGTAATTGTTTACAAACAACGGCAGTAGAATATACCGAAAGAACAAAGGAGTGGAATGTACAAAAAGTCCAAAGACATGCCCAAAACAAGAACACAGAAAACAATGACGCTAGACACAGTAAACAATGACGCTAGACAGATACAAAGCACAGAAATAGAAATCACAACATTCAAAACAATGGCACTCACAGTGTGAACTCCAGTGAAACTGAATGTGACATCGGGTGCTTCGGAAGGGTAAGCATGTCCTGATCTTTTAACGTCAGGATGTAAGTCCAAAAAAGATGAAGATGTAGTTGTGCCTGTCGTTTCTTAAGTCTTTGGTTCTGGCGGATATATTAATGGGATCATTCAACAAAAGATGCGTTATTGATGGAAAGAACATCATCAATATATCTATAAGGGAGATTGAAAGATCTGAATCTTTTATTTCATTATCGTTTACGAGTCCCTGAAGAAATTCAGTCTCGTAAGAATATAAAAACAAGTCTGCGAGAAGAGGAGCACACTTAGTGCCCATTGTTATGCAAACTTGTTGATGATAAATACATGTAGCACCTCCAAATATGACAAATACGTTATCAATTAGGAAATCAAACATACTGCATACCTGTTTTTCATCGTAGCATACTTTTTCTTTTAAAATGGTTTTTGAAAAAAAAATATTGATTTCTAAACTAATACAACATATTTTTTTTAATCTTCAAAGGCTTTTGGAATCATGCCTTTGATTCGTAATTTTAGTTTATCTTGAGGAAGGTGGTATACAGTGTGGAAAAATCAAATGTTTTCAGAGAAAATATTTGAGAAAATGAACGGGATTTAAGATTTTCCAACAAATCCTTCGAATTTTTAAGTATCCACATGTGGTTCATATTTTACGAAAGGATATGGAATAAATGAACATGAGACTATAACACATATGTTTACCCCAACTGCAATGATTTTTATGAGCTGTATGGCCATTTCGGAAATTCATGTCTCTTCGGGCATGAATTGTTTCATAGTTTGCTTGATGCCTGTCTTTGGCTGCAGACACTCTTAGTGAGTTTAATAGACAATTCAGTAGTTAAGCACGATGAAGATCCTGCTATGTATCTTTCCTAAAAGGGGTTTTGTGTAATGCTGGTACCCAGTATAGGTATGGCAGGTCTTGATTATTATTTTATTATGGATATTCAAGGAGGACATGAATGACCTGTGGTTGGAAAAGATTTCATCTTTGTCTGATGAAACTCGTTTGTATGTAGCACTACCTGGTGTATTGTAATCAATGCCCAGTTCCTTGATGAGGCAGTTATAGTAATGTGCTTTACATACAAAAACGATGTTTTAGTAGCTTTGTCTGCAGGCACAACAACATATTTGTCATGTAATGTAGAGAGGCACTTACTGGCTTCATGATCTTCAAATACAGAATTAGGTCGATTGTTAACACGACTCCACACTAAAGATCGCAAGGATCTTACCCAATCTGACATGGACTCAGGTTCTGGTTCTTGGTCCGTCTCCCTCTTAACCCACGCTCTGGCGTAATCCTCAACAGCGTCCATGACGATCTTGAAATGTAAATTCCAATTAATACGCTTTGGTTCTCGGAATTTCGGACCACTGTAGACAACCTTTCGTAGAAATTTATTTCCAATGATCTCAAGATCGCCGGTGATGACATATCCAGAGGGACTGTAAACAAAAGGAGAGGTTGAGCAGTCCCATGCCACTGGAGATTTCAGAAAACTCTCAATGTCCAGGTCCTTCAATGCCTTTTTATAGTTAAAAATACTCCTTCTAATGGTCTGTGTATAGCGGTAGGATACTATAGGCTTGGATTGATCTTTGAAATAAGGAGGGATTTTAGAAGTGACCTTTTCTCGATTCAAAATGTTGCTGATGTTAATAGCATCTATTCCTTTGTTGGCAAACGGAATATGAATAACTTTCCTGTTTTCGTTGTGAAGAGGTTCGGTCCTTACAGGTTTGAGTAGACGAAAAGACGCTGAGTCAGCAATGATACTGCTAAGTCTGTACTCCTGGGTGAAAATATTTACACCTCCTTTTTCGAGTCCAAAATCTCGTAAGTTTTTCAAAACTTGAAATCGGAGAGAAAACAGTGATGAATAAAAATGATGAACACCCAAAAGTGAACGCAAACTGTTTAGTAGGTCATTAAATAATTCAGGAACAGATCTATATGTGGAGTCATTAGAAGAAGATGATCCACCAACAGACGTTCTGGATTTATAATGTGTATGACCATGGATTCGTGTAGATCTTTGGCTGACATTGAATAAGTCCTCACATTTACATCACTGCATGCAGGACTAGAAAAAATTCCTATTCCTTTGATATTATTGTTACAACCATAGGACATTGCAGTTCCCAACTCTTTTGTCCAAAATAATTCTCTATCGGTGCGATAAGGTATACTAAGATTTGGGCTGTTCGTACGGTTGTAAATCTTTTCAATTATACGAACTCGCATGTTTAGGCACTGATCATGATCAAGCTGACTTAAATGATCATGAAGAACCTTAAAAGTAGAGTTTTTGGCGTCATAACGATGTCTAGATCTTTTATTGTATATTGACGAAGATGGACGTTTGAAATCTAAGCTATATGACAAGCTTGATGATTTTAATTTCCCCATTGTGAACTTTCCCTTTCTTAGCAGCAATGTACCTACCCCTCCAGCCTATGGAGTGTACATTTCACAGTTGATTCGTTACTGTCGAGCTTGTAGTTTGTACAGTGATTTTTTGAACAGAGCAAAAACACTGTCCCAAAAGCTGCTTAGTCAGGGATTTGTTCAACCTTTGTTAATTTCATCCCTCAAGAAATTCTATGGCCGTCACCATAGCATCATTGAAAGATATGACGTGTCAGTATCCCAAATGAAAGTGGATATTTTCAGCTAGATTCACGTCTTTCCGGATTTGACTACCGACTTTGACATTTTCCCGGATTGAATCACTCACAGTGTGACGGGTGCTGTTAACAGAGCAGGACATGCTTACCCTTCCGGAGCACCTGATTTCACTCTCAGTTTCACTGGAGTTCACACTGTGAGTGCCTTTGTTCTGAATGTTGTGGTTTCTTGTACTGTGCTTTGTGTCTGTCTGGCGTCATTGTTTTTGTGTCTAACGCCATTGTTTTCTGTGTTCTCGTTTTTGCCCTGTCTTTGGACTTCGATTTTTGTGAATTTCACCCCTTTGTTCCTTCGGTATTCTACTGCCGTTGTTTCATATGTGATCGCAAAGACTTCTTAGTTTCACCAACATACAAAAGCCCGCGTAATGTACATTTAATACGGTAACCGTAAATGACATTTTCGGTAGAACATTCGAGAGGGGCATATGATTGTATTGTATAAGTTTTACCAGTTAAGGTGAGAGGTACGTAAATAAGCGCCTCTATCGGTCAATATTATAAATTTGCTTTAGAATGAACGCTAAATAATTTTAATCTACACTTTAAATTATCGTCGTTTCAAACCGTATCCTACAATTTTTATGAAAAACTGATATTATGTTGCTTAAGAAATTTCTGTTTGATTGATATATTTTTTTATATGGTCACCGAGCTCGTTTTCGTGGTATAGATCGCTGAATAGGTGTTCATTTTTCAAATCACGTTTAAAATCATAACTTTTTTCGACGACATCGCTACTTTGACGGTTGGTTTTATCGAAAAAATCAATTTTTGGCGTGCCTATTCTATGTCTATGTTCAACTATTTATACGACGAAATGAATTCGGTGACCCTATATCAAATTTACACCATTAAAACGGGAATTCCTTTGTTTCAAACATAGATTCTATATGAAATCAACATAGCTGGTTTATTTTTCAATCGGTCATAATAACAAAGACGATTATATTTCAGCTAGGAATTCAGCTTCATTTGACGCACGTAAAATTTCATCGAAATCTGGAAACTTTGCTATTTACGTACCTATTACCTTAAGTTACTGGTAAGCTAGGAATTGGTGATTAACATATCACATGTTTTGCATCGAGATTTTGCTACCAGTTTTTGACTTACAAGTAGAAATTGTTGGAGTGTGATCTAGATTGTTTGGAAATAAAAGAACGCCAGAAAGTTTGACTGAGCATGGTTTAGTAACATGAATAAAATCAGGATTTTTTGAAATGATCATTACTCTTTGGTTGACAACTCAATTGCTATTGCCCGTGCTTGTAGTTTGTAGAGCGATTATGTCAACAAAGCGAAATTACGGTCTCAAAAACTTATAAATCAAGGGTATGGTCAGTCACAGTTGCAATTGTCACTACAGACGTTTACGGTCGTCACCACGATTTGACAGACGGTCGCAATGTTTCTATTTCACAATGTACAAAGTTTGTTTCCATATTCTGATTTTCGGTTGTAGTGAAACAGTGTTTATCGTCAAGGAATCTTGTATTTTAAATGTAATTAAACATTTAGATATAGAATATAGGACTTTTTGTTTTTGATGCGGACTTTATCACGGTAGTATATCAGGTGAAACCGCTATTATTTTTGATACGGACTTTATCACGGTAGTATATCAGGTGAGCCCGCTAGGGCGAACCTGATATGCTACCGTGATAAAGTCCGTATCAAAAACAAAAAGTCATATATTCTGTTTATCGGGAATTTCCAAATGTTGCAGTTTCGTTGTTAATTTTGAAAAAAATAAGGGGAACTCTTTCTTTGGCGAATAATTCAAGCGTAAACTGTATTGTGCACAATTCTTGTTGACGTCAGGGTAGTGTGACGTCACATCCTTCTGTACGTTGGGGTTGAACAAGACACGTCTTGTCATTTTAATTTCGTTGGAAATAGTGTAACAAATGATGAAAATAGTTTCATTCAACTGGTGTAAAACAACATACAATCAATGCCGCAACATAGTAAGTAATTATTGCTTCAAATGGACATCACCCGAGAAGATTAATTTGTCAAAGACCGTCATTTGAGCATGGCGCCTTTCTTGTCACTGAAAACACCCTGCGTAATTCAGGATTGTAGGGGTTTGTAGTAACGGGGTAGGCGTCTCTTTGTCTTCATTTAAACTCGGCGACAGTACATTGGAAGAAAGCAAACCATCATAGCGAATTGGATTCATAGCCTGATGTTTTATTGCAGTTTCAAGGTATGAATTTTTCATAAAATACAATCAAAAGTTATAGGGAAACGTGTATTTCTGTTTGAATTACGAACAATTTCAAAATTGTTTACTGTTTGTTGTCGCAAATAATTTTCATTCATGAGTTGACTTTACATTCAGATTTATGCGCGTCGTTTCGGTTCGCGCATGTCATCTGACGTACTGACCCAATAAATTTTTGATATGGTCCAGTACGTTGATAATGACTTTATCGGTCAGTACACATCAAAGGCTAGAAGCATAAATTACCGATAAATAATTTTAATAATGTTTTAAGTTTTTTATCTAAATGATAAAAATTTATTATTTCAATAATACGAATGAACCATTTTTTATTTTCGTTCTGTAATATAACAGATGCTTTATATGCCTCAGCTGTAAGACACTTTCCTAGTTTCGCTAAATGAGACAAATATTTAATTATATTCAGTATAATTTTTAAATACAATGGATACCTGCCTAAAGTCTGTTTCACTTCCTTTAGATAATGGAAGTTCTCTTTCTTCTGTTGACTTTATTATTGCATATTTCGGCACCAGATTTTGCATGGTTGCATAAAATATAGTACACCTCTAGAACCACTTTTAGTTTGATGATTTCCTATACAAATGGATAGAAAAAATACTTGTTTTTAAAAATGCTGCATGCTTTTAAAGGAACAATATTTTCAGCGCACAATTATCGACAAGACTGGGCCATTCTGAAATAGGTATTGGCAGGTACTACCTGAAGTCAGATGATAAACAAGTCTCACTTTGACCTTTACCATGTGCTTGGTCCCCCTTTTTAATTCAAGAAAAAAACATACCCGTAAAGGAAATAATTCAACAAAAGACCCCAACATGTAATTGAAATATGCATGCATTAAAGAAATATTGTAAAGAAATTGTTAATGTACTGCTAGTTTCTATTGCTTGTTTACAAACAAAAAGTCCGTGGATTAAAATTGTTAACTCTGAATGAGTACACCTTGCTATTATTAGATCAAGTTACTTGGGCTCCCTTAAAATAGGACAATCCATCACTTAGAAATTGTCACCTGTTTGAAAAATATTGTGAAAATGCATATGACTGCAGAGTTTTGTGCATGCCCTAAACGGGGAATTCAATATTTTTCAGTTATGTATGGTCATTCCTGATTTACATACAAAATAAAGATTAGCGTGCAAATAAAGCTGAAATTGTAAGATTTCCATTATGTAAATGAAGTGAGACAGACTTTAATTTACTCATAACTGCTATATAAGTAGAAAGTCTACTTACTTCAAGCACACACTTACGAAATTTTCACATGCTTTTTTTTCAGTAGTATGAACGTGACATAAATCATTGTAAAAATTCCATCTTTAATTTATTAAGTTCAGTTTTTTAGCATAAAAATTAAGAAATAGATTATTGCAAGCGGGCTCTATGCGAATTAGAACATGGACAGACCTTATATTTGTCAATATTTTATACCGAGCGGCAGCGAGGTATAAAATGAAGACAAATATAAGGTCTGACGATGTTCTAATCCGCATAGAGCCCAAATGGCCATAATGTATTTCGATTTTGATATATCTAAAAAGCGTTTTGAACATTCGAAGCGGCTCTTAGAGGGCAATATTGGGTTTGACACTAGAATTAAGATATGTCGGAAAACTGCATGCATCCACATAGAAAAATCTATATTCGTTATTTTATTTATGCAAGTTGCTCATATGCTCATGAATTAATACAAATAATATAATAAAAATAAAAATACGGATATTTTAAAATCGAAGCCGGTATAAATAAGAGGTGGTTATAATTCTGATTTATATGCTGCTTTTAGTTATGTTATATTTGAAGCCAAAAAAGAAACGAAAAGGAATAAAACTCATATTTAAAATTTTATTTACGTAAAAAAATTAAAATTTTTATATCTTAATTGAAGAACATGATTCGAACATATACACATGTACATGTATACATAAGATTTAATAACAACAACACATTCGCTGCTAGGTTACGGTTATGTCCATTTCAGTTCCGAGTCTAAATTCAGTAACCGTTGTAAATTTCTATAATTGTCATTCTTTGATGCAGCTCTTGGGTGACTCATTATTTTAGACTTTACTAGTAGAAACTCGTGGATGAGGGTTACGAATGGCTCCCTTACTCAGAATGGATCAATATAGAAATTTTAGTCACAGCTATATTTACTGGAATCATTTGCAAAATAAAAAAGGTTAAAAAACATGATTGAGAACTATTTTATATAATAGTATTTTAAATTGTGAAAAATGATTGACGTTCGTGTGATACTTGTATTATACAATTATGGTCTTTGTAGAGACCGATTTAAACCAATATCGAGCGATAGTCAATATAATTGATATTTAGAGGTCGATTTAAACCAATATCAGCGATAGTCAATATAATTGATATTTAGAGGTCTATGTAAACCGATATCGACTGATACAAAAGACCTTAATTGTTTTATTATATAATTAAAAAGAAATATATATCTTACTATAATCTGTTAAAATAAAATTCATCAATCTTCACGAAAGTTGAAAATTCTTGATCAAAAACAAAATTCAAGGGAACCTTCGAATTTGTAAATTTGACAAAAGTTTGCTAACCGAAGACTTATTCTTTTTATTTTTACTTGGCATTTCGGTAATATTTGATTTCCAGTGACACCTTTTGACATTGACGTTGTACATTATGTACCGATTCAGAAATTCCGTACTCGCGAAATATGTCTTGAACAATCCGCGACGTCGTAAACAATCACAATCCTAGAATGCTGTACGATTTCTGAATTGGTCCATTGTGCACTGCGCTTTGTGACCGACAGTTTGTATGTCTATTGTAGGTGGTAAAGAGTTATTTTTGTGCATCGTGATTTTCATTTTCAGGGTTTCAGTGATTGATTAATGTCCTTATTTCACGTGTTTCGTGCATGCAAGCCAAATTCGTATTTTTCGTTCATCGATTTTTATATTTTCTTTTTTTTAGACCTTGATCCTTGACGAAACATTATCTACATGTACATAGCATATAAAATCCAAAATGCTAAAAAAAAAAAAGATATGACACACATGCACACCTTGAAAATGTCATCTACATCTAGTACACGATTTTGTCTCATTAATTAAAGTAGTATATAGCGGCACTTCAGACCCATAGGCCCTATGTTAAACTCCTTCGTTTTTTCCCTCCCGATTCCGGGTCCGGAAATCGTTTCCGTTCCGGAACCGAGAAGTGTCTGCCATATTTAGTATGTCGCTGACCTTTGGTTTCTCAACATCTATGTCTTACCTTAAGCTTTGGTCTCACTTATCTATTGCCATTGGTCATGCCCTGTCATTGGTAAATATTGGTCTCGCCCTACCTCAATTCAAGATTCTTTTATTAGTCTCGTCCTATCTTCATTCAAGGTTCTTTTATTAGTCTCGTCCTATCTCCATTCAAGGTTCTTTTATTAGTCTCGCCCTACCGAATTCAGGATTCGATTCTTTTATTAGTCTCGCCCTATCTCAATTCAAGGTCCTTTTTTGGTCTTATCTTTGATCTCACGCGAACCCTAACCCCAACCTTTCACCTGACACTTATCCTTGTAGTAACCCTAACTTTTCTGTTGTTAGATCTGTACTGTTGTCTTTGTTCATGGCTTACCCTAACCCACCTAACCTTAACCTTTATTTTGACCCTGGTCATTGTGTTTTATATGTCATGTTCTCTAAGTCATACTTTAACCCTTTGTTCTAAGTTTCCACTCTAACCCTAGACATTATGTATTATATATGTTGTATTCCATTAACATTCGTTTCCTGATTTTGTTGTCTTTTGTTCATGACTAACTATCGTTTCTTTTCTTTAGTTACCTCTGCTTTTATCCAATGATATTCTGTCCTTATATGCAGAATTTAAATTCACGGTGACTTCGGTATTTAGTTATTCTTAAACTTCCCTTTTTCAACCCTAACCTAAGTTGCTATGACAACTTTAATTTTTTTTTTGTTGCCTTCTGTTCGTGACTAGCTCTAACTCTCCTTTTTGCTATTTTTTTCTTTACCCCTTTTTAATAGTTACTTGTGCTTTTATTCAATGCTATTCTTCTTTTATCCAACGCTAACCAGAGTTCCTATGACAACTCTATATTCATTCATTATTTATTTTCGAATATTATTCTAGTATTATCCTTACTAACCCTAACTCTAACCCTAAGCCTAGCACTAACCCTAACTCTAACCCTAACCATAATTTAACACTAACCCTAACCCTTATGTATAACCCTAACCCTTATCTATAAAACACTAACCCTTATGTAATAACAGTAACCCTAATCTATATAATATTAATCTTTATGTATATAACCCCTAACCCTTTTTATATAACTCTAACCCTAACACTTATGTAATAACCCTAACTCTTATGTATATAACAGTAACCCTTTGGTATTCAACCTTTAACCTTATGTATATAGCAATTACATAACACTAATGTAAATAACAGTAACCCTAACCCTGATTCAATTCCTTAATGATAACCCTAACCCTAGTGTATATTACAGTAACCCTAACGCTGTTGTATATAACTAACAGTTTGGTATATAACAGTAACCATAACCTTAATGTATACATCAGTAACAGTAATATTTTGGTATACAACCATAACCCTTATGTATATAGCAATTACCCTTATGTATATAGCACTTACCCTTATGTATAACCCTTACCCCTATGTATATGACACTAACCCTTGTGTATATAACAGTGATTCTTAACTTATTGTTTATAACCATAACCCTTATGCATATAACCCTAACCCTAATGTATATAACCCTTGTGCATAAACCTTACCCTTATGTATATAACCCTAACCCTAACCCTATATAATGTATATAACAATAACCCTTATGTATAACCCTTACCCCTATGTATATGATCGTAACCCTAACCCTAACACTTATGTATATAACCCTAACCCTAATGAATATAACCCTAACCTTTATGTATAACCCTTACCTTTATTTATATAACAGTAACCATAGCCCTAATGTATATCACAGTAACCATAATGTTTATAACATTAACCCTTATGCATAACCCTAACCCTCTTTATATAACTCTAACCCTAACACTTATGTAATAACACTAACCCTTGTGTAAATAACACTAACCCTTACGTATATAACCATAACGCTATTGTATATAACAGTAACCCTAACCTTCACTTCAAACATTAACTCTAACCCTATAACAGTAACATTACCACTGATGTATATTGCAATAGTCATAACCCTAATTCTAATACAAATAACAGTAACCGTAACCTTTATGTATATAACAGTAACCCTTATGTATATAACCCTAACCCTTATGCATATAACAGTAACCCTTATGCATAACCCTAACCCTATCTATTACCTAACCCTAACACTTATGTAATAACAATAACCCTAATGTATATAACACTAACCTTTACGTATATAACCCTAACGCTATTGTATATAACAGTAACCATAACCTTAATGTATATAACAGTAACCCTAACCTTCACTTCAAACATTAACCCTAACCCTATAACAGTAACATTACCACTGATGTATATAGCAATAGTCATAACCCTAATTCTAATACAAATAACAGTAACCGTAACCCTTATGTATATAACAGTAACCCTTATGTAATAATCCTAGCCCTTATGTATATAACAGTAACCCTAATGCATATAACACTAACCCTTTTGCATAACCCTAACCCTATCTGTTACCTAACCCTAACCCTAATGTATATAACCCTTATGTATATAGCAATTACCCTTATGTATATAGCACTTACCCTTATGTATAACCCTTACCCCTATGTATATGATCGTAACCCTTATGTATATAATCGTAACTTTAATGTATATAACAGTAACCCTAATGTATATAACCCTAACCCTAATGTATAACCCTCAACCTAATGTATAACACTAAACTTTTACGTATATAACCCTAACCCTTATGTATATAACAGTAATTCTTAACTTATTGTTTATAACCATAACCCTTATGTATAACCCTTAACCTTATCAGATCTGTTACCCTAACTATACTGATGGATACTTCATTGAAAATACATAATGAAACTAGAACTGACACAAAACATCAATGATATTGATATGAACATAAATTTATCCATGACCAATGAATGAAGAAAACAATATGGAAGCACTTTAATATGAATGTTAACAACAAATGGAAATTAACATCAAGTGATACTATGAAAACAATTTGGCACTGGAGACAAAATGAACTAAATATAAAAGTATCAATGATAAAAGATTTCTTCAATTGTAACAACACACTAATATGAACAACAAATATAAACAGAAACGTTTATATATCAACATAAAGTAATACTATGAACACAAATTGATATTGAACAACAAATACATGCAAGCATAAATGGTTAAAGACCAACATTAAATGATACAACATAGGAATGTAAACACCAAATACGAACAGAAACATTGAAACGTCAACATTACATAATACAACATACGAATATTAACACCAAATCATACACCTAACGTTAAGTATAGCTATAAAGTGATATAAAACATATGAACATTAACACTGATATGAACAAAAATATAATCAGAAACATTGAAATATCAAAATTAAACGACATTCATATGAACTTTAATGATAAAACTGAAACATAACTGGAAATCTCCAATGAATTGACAAACATTATGACAACATATAGTCATTGATATGAATATTTACATAAAAACAAAAGACAAAACTTAAAATATCAAGATCATATGACAAAATATTATAGATTAACCATATTTATGTGAACTTGAACATCAAAACGTAAGATGAAACGTTCAATATGAACACAAAAACAACAAAACAACACACTAATATGAACAACAAATATAAACAGAAACGTTTATATATCAACATAAAGTATACAAACTATTAAAACCTGTGAATGTGAATACCA
>MJUU01020146.1:3343-15937 GCA_002080025.1 Modiolus philippinarum
ATTTACAAAAATTTAGATATTGCAAGGAATTTAAGTTATTTTAGGCTGTGTTTCAATTTTTAGGTAAATTTATAAATTTCAATCAAATCCAGTGGTAATCTGTTAAAATACACTTATTTTTCAATTTATATAGAGATATATAGACAACATGTTGAATAAAATTGGACTATCTTATTGTCAGCAAAAATGTAGTATAGTTTTCAAAGTTGAATTCAACATGAAAATATTTTTGGCACCAATCTATACAGCCAGAATTTGGAAGGGCCTTCAGAGGGAATTTTAATTATAATGGTAAATATTCTGTCGTTGAATCAATTTTTTTGTACATTATTGACACATTTTCTGTATTTAATACAAATTTATTTTTCTATAAAAGAGGATGATATCTCAGTCATGCAAGATTAATCAAATATAGTTTTGATTAATAAATTAGCACAGCCTGTACTAGTAGTCCTAGCCACTTGATATTGGATGTGCAGTTGTGTCTTAATTGAGTACATCCTTAATTCCTAACCTCGTTGCTGGTCCTGTCTCAAATGTCATGCATGACTGAATGTAATGCAGACTGAACTATAAGTATTAACATTTATTTTTGACAAGGGTATATTGGTGTTGTTTGATTTCACACCTAGATTCTGGCCGTGACCCTCCTTTTCCTCCAAAGTCATGCATGTCTCATCGTATTAATGATTTTAAAGGCAGTTAGTAAAGTGTGATCTTTTTGGTAAGATTGTACTTGTATTAATTATTTTTACTTCTAATATTTTGGTGGTAAAGAGGTCGTCATGCATAATCTCCCCCTAAGCAAAGGTGAAAAGAGGGAGATCTCCGTCTTTGCATGTCTGGGAGGTTAACAGGTATGGACCTAATTTTCCAAAATATTTGTGACTTAGGTTTCTTTATGATGATTTCTGTTATAGATTTGTGTGCATATTCAAGCAATGAGTCCCACAGGTAAGACATGTCCTGTGTCCACTGTTTATTTTTTATACGCCTGTCTTTGACGGGACATATTGTGGTATACCGTTGTCCGTCCGTCTGTCTGTCTGTCTGTCTGTCCGTCTGTCCGTCCGCCCACACTTCATACTCTAACTAGAGAACGCTTTGAACGTTTTTCTTGAAAATTTGCAGTATTGTTGGGTATGATGGAAGAAAGCTCCATATATTTTTATTTTGTCATCGGATTTTTCGTTCCAGAGTTATGGGACTTTGATTATTTAAAAAAAGCTTGAAATTGCAATTTTCGTCCACATGTAGTACTCTAACCAGAGAACACTTTGAACATTTTTCTTGAAACTTTGCAGGATTGTTAGGTATGATGGAAGAAAGCTCCCTATCATTTTATTTCGTCGGATTTTTCGTTCCAGAGTTATGGGACTTTGATTATTTCAAAAAAGCTTGAAATTGCAATTTTCGTCCACATGTAGTACTCTAACTAGAGAATGCTTTGATCATTTTTCTTGAAACTTTGCAGGATTGTTGGATATGACAAGAGGAAGCTCCCTATTGTTTTATTTTGTCGATGGATTTTTCTTTACAGAGTTATGGGACTTTGATTATTTTTAAAAAAAGCATGAATACCATTTCTGTCCACACGTCATATTCTAGCTAGAGAACGCTTTATTCATTTTTCTTGAAACTTTGCAAGATTGTTGGATATGACGGAAGAAAGCTCCCTATTGTTTTATTTTGTCGCCGGATTTTTCGTTCCAGAGTTACAGGGCTTCGATTATTTCAAAAAGGTATGATATTGCAATTTCTGTCTACACATTGATATTCTTTAATTTTAAGACATCACTACCCCTCAACCAATATACATTTTTGATGTGTAACATCAGATGAAATAATTGATGCATATCAGAAGTCCCTTGTCATGTTTGTTCACATGGAGTTTTTAATTTCAAGAATCATTTAATCAATTTGCTTTAAAGTGGGGACGGGCGTATCATGCGCTCTTGGTGCAGCTGTTTATTGTGTTTTCTATTACAGTTTGTGCATATATTTTGTAGTTATGATATAGGGTTAAATATATGCAGAAATACTCAATCCTTTTACAATCATTGATTCACTTGCTGCATTGTTGTTATTGGAGTTATTCAGATATTACACTATTGTCTTTTTTAATTATCTTGAACAAGTTAAGCATTTCCTGAAAAGCATCGTTAACCAATCTGAATTATTCAGGACAATGGCAATCTCAGACAGTGTTTTATTTATCACATTTGAAATGTTTAAAGTAGGTTATTTTTAACTTGCCAAAGGGTCAGTGTGAGCTATTCCCATCACTTATCGTCTGTTGCCGTCCATTAGCTTTTCTTATTTTAATCTTCTCCTCTGAAACCATTGAAACAAATTATACCAGACTTTATCGGAATGATGTATGGAAGGACCTTTACAAAGATTGCTCATTTCATTCCAATCTGATAAAAAAACATGACTGCCAGCACAGAACATAGTTTCTCATTTGACTCTATAGAAAAATATCATTTTCATCTTCCCCTCTGGAACAACTGAACTAATTTCAGAAACATTTAAAGATTGTATGTATTGGAGGTCCTTTACACAAAGATGCTAATTTCTTTCCAACCTGATGAAAAACATGACAGCCAGTGCTGATAGATAACATTTGACCCTCTGGGCTATTAGTCATTTTGGTCATATGTTCTGAAAGTATTGAACCTCAATTAACTGAACTGTATTGGAATGATGCATGGAAGGTACAGATAAAATACATGGCCGCCAGCACTGAACATAGTTTAACAGTGGATCTTATTGGAAAATTACTCTTTTCATCTGCTCTCAAACTATTGAAGAAAATTTGACTAAATTGTATTGGAACTTTGCATGGAAAGTTAATTTAAAAATTGCTCATATAGATCAAATCAAACAAAAAATAAAAATAAAAAAACACAATCGCTGAACATAATTTTAACATTGGACCATAAGGGAAAATGATATTTTCATCTTGGAACCACTAAACAAATTCAACTGAACTTGACAGATATGATGTGTGCGAGGTCCGATACAACAATTACTCATTTCTTTCTGATCTGATGAAAAGCATGGCCACCGGCATGTAACATAGTTTTAACATTGGACTCTGTGAGAAATCATCATTTTGGCTTTTTTTTTTTGGATTTTGATTTTTGATAGTTTTTTTTATAAAAATACACATGGTTGAACTTTGTCATTTTTATGCAAAATATTGCTAATAGGGTACATAGTTTGTCCAGATAACTTCTCTTATAAATTTCTAGAGATGATGTTTTTAATTTTGCAGGATGATTTTGCATTCATCAGAAATGTGCATGTGACTTGAATTTTGGGAAATTTGTGAGAAAATACCCTTTGTTGAGCTTTGGATTTTGATTTTTGATAATTTTTAATAAAAATACACATGGTTGAACTTTCTCATTCTTATGCAAAATATTGCTAATAGGGTACATAGTTTGTCCAGATAACTTCTCTTATAAATTTCTAGAGATGATGTTTTTATTTTTGCAGGATGATTTTGCATTCATCAGAAATGTGCATGTGACTTGAATTTTGGGAAATTTGTGAGAAAATACCCTTTGTTGAGCTTTGGATTTTGATTTTTGATAATTTTTGATAAAAATACACATGGTTGAACTTTGTCATTTTTATGCAAAATATTGCTAATAGGGTACATAGTTTGTCCAGATAACTTCTCTTATAGATTTTGTAGAGATGATGTTTTTATTTTTGCAGGATGATTGTGCATTTATCAGAAATGTGCATGTGACTTGGACTTTGGGAAATTTGCGAGAAATACCCTTTGTTGAGCTTCGGATTTTGATTTTTGATAATTTTTTTTTATAAAAAAACACATGGTTGAACTTTGTCATTTTTATGCAAAATATTGCTAATAGGGTACATAGTTTGTCCAGATAACTTCTCTTATAAATTTCTAGAGATGATGTTTTTATTTTTGCAGGATGATTGTGCATGTGACTTGGATTTTGGGAAATTTGCGAGAAAATACCCTTTGTTGAGCTTGGTTTTTGAGGTTTTGGTATTGTTAACAGGCTCATTTTATTTCAGTGTTCAAAAATGCAGGATTATCCGATATGTTGGGGCGTGGGGTATGGGAGCTTGCTCATTAAGGTTCTTTAATTATAATAAATACCATAATTACTGTAAATTTAATGTCTGCATATAGTCATTTCGACAACTTATGTCTCTTCGCTGCAGATAAAATCTAAACATTTGGAAGACCATAAATTCAAAGATGTTAAAAACCTGATAGAGAACAAATAACCAATATGATCTAAATTAAGGATTTGTATAGCGAGATACACTATACAAATCCTTGTCTAAATGGAAAGCCAAAATCAGCAAAGGAAAGAGCTTTTCATGAGGGAGATACTCCATAGTTTTCAACAAAATTTACAAAAATGTTAAAAGATATTGCAAGTTTCAAAATGAAATTGGCCTGCGGGTCATTGCAAGTTTCAAAATAAAATTGGCTTGCGGGTCATTGCAAGTTTCAAATAGAATTAGCTTGCGGGTCATCACTGAAGTACTGACTACTTTGCTAGCGAACACCCTCAGGGACTAAGAGTTCACCAGCAGAGGTAACAAATAACTAAATACCGAAGTTACTGTAAATTTAATTTCTGTATATGGCAATTCGACAACTTGCGTCTCTTCAGTGCAGATAAAATCTAAACATTTGGAAGACCATAAACTCAAAGATGTTTAGAATAAATAACCAATATGATGCAAAACCAGCTAATTACAGAACTTTGCACGAGAGAGACACTCCTTGGTTTTCAACGAAATTTACAAAAATAGTGAATGATTGAATACAGAAGATACAGTATATTTAATTTCTGGACAACTTTTATCTTTGCAGTGCAGATCAATCAAAAACTTCTTGAAGACTATATGCATGAACAAAGATGTGTAAAGCTGATAGAGAATGTCCATACTGGATGCCAAAATCAGCCAAGCTAGGACAGAGCTCTACAAAAGAGACACTCCTTAGTTTTATAGAAAATTTCAAATTTAGATAGTGCAAGTTTTCAAATATTTTTTCCTAGTACTGAAGTACTGACTACAAATACCCTTGAAAACTAACAGTCCACCAGCAGAGGAATTGCCGAATGACAATGGAAGTTGCTGCGAATTTTGTTTATTATTTTTGGATAGCTTACTTTTAACAAGAATCAAGCCCTATGCTGTTTGTTTATATATCAGGAATCATTTATTTGGAGATCGTGTCATCCTATTGTACAATAAGTGTGGCTAAAATTTTGAGTTTAGGATGATTACTCAAGTGTCTAAGTTTCAACCAACATTTTTGTTTTTTACAAGGACATGAGGGAAGTTATTTTGAGGTCTAGAACTGGATCAACATAGAAAAAATTGTGTATAGGTAAATGCTAATAAACTCAGTTCTCCCTATTTCACTTCGTATATTTCTTAAATGTACAAGCATGATAAAGGTACATTTAAATTTAGAGTCAAGGTAACAGTTGAGGACAACCTTAATGAAAATTTAAACAATTTTTCTATTTAAACTACACTACCGCATACACTTTTCAAAGAGAAGTTTTCGTATTTGATCAAATGGTCCTTCAAAAAATCAGGATGTACTTACAAAAACTTTTTCAGTGACGACAAAAATGACAAATATACCAACTGGACTTGTCAGGATATGGTAAAAGCATTAAATTTTATTCTTGATAATATTTTTGTTCGCTTCGGTGATAGTCTATCGGTATTCATATAGGTACAAACTGCGCACCTTTCAAAGCAGATTTATTTCTTTATTGCTACGAGTCACAATTCATGGCCAAAATTCAAAAAGACCATTCTAAACAGCATTTATTGGATATTTTAACAATACATATAGATATTTGGACAATATTTTGGCTTTAGATAATCCTAAATTTACATACGAAATTTATCCTGCCGAACTTACTTTAAATCCAATAGCAGCAGTGATCATTTGTTGGCAAAGATATTGATCAGCTCCTAAATTCATTACACCATAATTAAATTAAAACAAATTTCGTATTGGCAGTATCTGGAATTGCACAATATCATGTTCTTCTTTCATAATTGATGATGTTGTTATACGAAACCTATTATGAAGTATTTAAATTGAAGTTTCATATGTAAGAAGGCTTGGTATCATAGTCAACGGAAACTATGTCCTTAGCTAGCTGTCAGTATCTGCGAGCATTTCTCAGGAGAGTACCCGTATGTATTGTCTTCAAGTTTTATGTTCTTCATCTTGTACTTGTCTTGACGAGTTGGACATTTTTCTAGTTTGAATTTTTACTGTGAGTCTTTTCATGTATTTAGTTTTTAGCCATTTACCACACTTAGGGGCTGGTTTGGATCCAAGAAAACGAGTTTAACCCCATCGCAATTTTTAGGCCTGTCCCAAATCAGGAATACATGTTGTCCTTGTCTTCTTATAAAATTTTGGTTTCTTGATATTCGGGTTGTTGGATATGGTTTGTTTCCGTTTGTTTATTCCCTGTTTTCACCTTTTGGGGGCCATTTAGGGCTTGTTATATGGTGTGGGTTTCCTCACTGTGTTGAAGACCGTACGGTGAACCCTAGATGTTGTTGGCTCGTTTTAACCTGGAGTTGGGATGTTGTATTCCTGACATTTACCCCATTTCCTTTCTTTTCATATTCTACTTTTAATTTGAATTTGTTTACAAATGCATCTGAATTGTGGATGAAACATGCTTTTAATGTCACTTTCTGTAAGACCAAAACCATTGTCAAATAGGAATTCATTATATACATTACTTCTCCACTGTGCTCAATAGGGATACCTTTGGGGACTAATTGTGCGCCACTTTTAGCCAACGTATGAATCCAGGCTCATTTCCCCCCATTTTTCCTTTCTAGATTGCGGTCATGGAGTTAGTAGTCTACCTGTATGGGTTTTATTCGTATGTTTATTCTACTATAGGGAAACGGGACAGAGAAAGGGGAGGTTTGGGTACCCAAAAACCGGTTTAACCCTACCGCTGGCTTTTGCTAGTGCCGGTACCAAGTCCGGCTGTCCCGAGTTCCTATCGTTGTTTATGTTTGTCTTTTGTATTTTTATTGTGTTTTTTTTCTTGTGCAATTCCTATTTACTTTCTGGCATGTGGCTATGTTTTTCGGCCATTGTAGGTGTTTCCTGTAATTTCTTTTATTCCATTCAACCAAGAACAAGTTCATCAAAAGACGTAAGCTTGATTTGTTGCAACAAAAAGGATAGAATATGATCATCTGTGGACGCTGGTTTCATCAACCACTATTACCACCTCTTCTTCATTCACTATTTGGTCTGACCTCTTCTTCATTCACTATTTGTTCCGACTGTTCGTCACTTCCGGTCTTTCTTTGTTTTAAGTCTAGATTGGCATTGAAATCGTATTTGACTTTTTGGTGTTCTCAGTATTATCTAGATTTATTTCAAACCGTATTACAGTTTTTGCTGTAATAACTGTCTCTGGTAAGCCAATTCAACGGACACGTACATAATATCCTGTCTATATCCCCTATTGTGTAAAAAATGTAAGTTACGTCCCAGTTTTCTTGAGTTTTAATCAGTTTCTTGCATTTTTTAACAACATTTCCGTAAAATCGCGGATGAGAAATGCCCTTAGTAATAAGCTGTTTGCGAGTGACATTATACTTAGATATCAAATGTTCATATCCACGATGAAACTTTTTAAACGTATTTAACAATTTATGAAATCCGTAACCTTGCTGCAAAAGTTTGGAAGTGAGGTTACGTTCATTAAAGTCGTCAAGAGTAGAACAAACGTGTGCGAATCATACCAGTTGAGAAATATAAACTCCGTAGGATGGGCTAGAGGAACGTCGCCATCAAGAAATGGGAAATTAGTAATACTGAAATCACAATCATCCCTTTTATTGTAAATTTTAGTTTTTATTTTACCAAAGTCTACGATGATGGTTAGATCCAGAAAAGGGTAATATTTGGAATCATTGTTAGCTTTGTTAAGTTTAAGTTGTTGTGTGAAAATGATGTCGACATAATCTAAAAATTTGGGATTGTCAAAAGTAAGGATATCGTCAATATAACTGCTGTTATCATTGAAAATAGAAATAAATTGATCACTGTTTTGTATGGTTCCATTTTGTAGTTTTTTATGAAGTCACGTTCGTAACAGAAAAGAAAAAGATCTGCAATGAGAGGTGCACAATTTGTACCCATGGGAATTCCAATGACCTGATGATAAACAATGTTCCCAAAACGAACAAAAATGTTGTCAAGCAAAAGATAAAGTGCTTTAATCGTATCATCACATGTCCAGGAGGAATGATTGTTGTAAATTATATTAGAAAAGAATCCTTGCTTTTTGTTACAACAAATAAACTGTAGTCCAGAAAATTTAAAAGACCATTTAATCAGTTGTCCCAATTTAGACTTTATCAAATTATGTTGATGCGTTGTATAAAGTGTAGATAAATCATAACTCGATAGATGTAACTGGTTTTTTGTATTAATTTCAATTTATCTGAAACTTAAATAGAATTTTTTACATTCCAAAAGTAATGGTTAATGATATCAAAACAAGCTTGACAGTTAATTTTGGAAGGTGGGCGATATTTTTGCCTTTTCTAAAGAACTGTTTAACTTAGCGGTATTGTGACATGGAACAGTCTCAGCTGCTGGGTAGTTCTTCTCAAAATCAGCATCACAGGTAATAGAAGAGTAATTTTGAAAAAAAAATACTTCTAGTAGGTTGTTTATAAGAAAATGAAACGATAGGCATATCCTGGTTGTCAAGATATACGGGTACAAGTTTTTGAATATTTGGGTCCCGAAAAATGCTTGTAATATCAGTCAAATCAATTCATTTATTAGCATATTTAATTTTCAAAAATTGTTGAACATGTTCATTGGGTTTGTCGATTCTCGGAAAAAGCCAATGAAAGCAGAATGCATCAATGTCAAATTAATCGAGTGGTAGTTCTCAGTATTTTAGTGAGTTGTTGAAAATTATTGATGATTGTATTTCCTTTACAGTCTAATGTAAAGTTCTGAATGTCTTGGCCAAGCTACTTTGTTACCTTTGAATTTTTAAAATGTTTATTTATCAAATTTTTAAAATGTTTATTTATCAAAGAAGATTTTATCTTTCTGTTCTCTGGTTTAGCGTTGGTGTGTATCTTTGGCAGTTTTGATGGTGAATGCAGTTTTTAAAAGTTGTTCGCCAGTCATAACGTAACTTTATCACCTGTAGTTATCCTATTTTCATCTGTATCATAGGATAGTGTCCCGGGTTTTCCAATCGATCACAATTTTTTATTGCTATCGTCCTTCATGTTCATGGTAATTCTTTTTTTTTTTCATAGATAGCTTTATTCTTTGCCACTTAGTATCTCAATTTGCTAGTTTTCTTTCTGTTGTATTTGTATCATCATATCAATTGACACAACCTTACACACACACATTCATGATCATTCATCATCTGTCAAAGCGTGTCCGTTTTTCTTTGCATTGACTTGTAGTCAATAGAAAAAAGAAGGAAAATGGGGAATGTGTCAAAAAGACAACGACCCAAAGGGGAGTAATAACAATTCAAGGCACCATAAGATCTTCAATGAACGGTGAGGAAACCCCACACCCAACGGTAGGTCGGAGTCGCCCCCTGAATAAAGAGTTATCAAGTTCAGCGAAATAAACATAGTCCTAGACTCCTATAGACATAAAGTAAACTAACTAGAAAAAATACAAGACACACAAAGGCTTAATAAATTTCTTGACTTAGGACAGGCGCAAACCTGCTGCGGCGGGGTTAAACTAGTTTTATTTGGCCCAAACCTTCCTCCCTATAGCCAATGTGATAAATAAAAAACAATCGTAACAACAGTAAAATTCAGTTAGCAACAGGACTGAGTCAATTGTGAAAAAAGAAACTGAAAGAACTAAATATACGGACATAAACATGAAATCACAAGAGAATACTAGCAGTTAACTGACATGCCAGCGCCAGACCCATTACCAAGTGACAAATTAAGTTATGTACCCTCAGTATACAGTTTCCACCAAGATCCCTTCCTGTGAGGAGTTTAGCATAATGATATCATGCCTATACCGGAATACATAACCCGTGTAAATGCAATACAGATAAGTATTATATCTCCCCCATGCAAAGCTCTGTCCTTAGCTGGTTTTCGCTTGACATTTAGATCATATCGGTTATTTGTTCTCTATCAGTTTTTAAACATTTTTGAGTTTATGGTCTTCCAAACGTTTAGATTTTATCTGCATTGAAGAGACATAAATTGTCGAAATGCGCATATGCAGAATTTAAATTCACAGTAGCTTCGGTATTTAGTTATTTGTTACCACTGGGTCGATGCCAATGCTGATGGACTGTTAGTCCCCGAGGGTTTTTACCAGCCCAGTAGTCAGTACTTCGTTGCTGACCCGAAAGCCTATTCTATTTGGAACCTTACAATATCTAAATTTTTGTAAATTTTGTTGAAAACGAAGGAATATCTCCCTCATGCAAAGCTCTGTCCTTAGCTGGTTTTCGCTTGACATTTAGATCATATTGGTTATTTGTTCTCTATCAATTTTTAACATTTTGAGTTTATGGTCTTCCAAACGTTTAGATTTTATCTGCACTGAAGAGACATAAATTGTCGAAATGCGCATATGCAGAAATTAAATTCACAGTAGCTTCGGTATTTAGTTATTTGATACATGCAATGCATCAATAAATCTATTTCACATGGTCTACTACCATTCCAAGTTTTTATCTCATTAAAACTGAAATTTTCTTCAAAATCATTTGTCCCGAAAATTCAAAATTGTGGTCACTGGGATAAAGGGAGTACAGTGTTCCGTCTCTTATATCATATTCTCTATATTGGTAAATGCCAAGTCTCATACTCTTAATATTTTGTGACTTTGCTTTTTATTGGAGTTATGTACCGTGCATATTGGATTCAGAACCTTCCCGCATCAACTGCCTTTTACGGACATCTAACTTTGATATGAAGCTTTATATGGAAGACTTTTGGCAAACTTTGTGATATATTTGTACATTTTAGCAGCACCTTTAGCATACAATATTATACAATTATGGTCTTTTGTAGAGGTCGATATGAGTTTTAATAGACCTAAAAATTAATATTGACCGACGCCGGAGGCGGAGGTTAATATTAGGATTTTTAGGTCTATTAAAACTCATATCGACCGATACAGAAGACCATAATTGTTTTATTACATAATAATAACATGCATCATCTTACTTGGTAATTGTAGGGGTTTTCAACGATTTTTTTTTCAGGATAACATATCTTGTAAAATTGTCATTGGTAGTTGTACATTTGTTCTTACTTTTTAGTGTGCTTTCCGATCTCTTCATACAAAGATTCGTGCATCAAGAAGCTATCAGTACATTATTTTAGGTTCATGACATTTTTATTTGATTTATATATATGTACAAAAATAACATGTGATATGTACTGTACATGAAACATGTAAAGAAAATCAATCGATTCTGCACCATGAACAAGTCTCCCTCCCCAAAGTTTTGATTTTTCCATGTAATACTAGTAAATAAATCATGAGAATTAGAAATTCCATCCTTTTAGTAAAACCGACCTTGCATTACTCCGTCTGGAATTCCTGTGATAAGACAAGGAGAAATTTGCAGAATTACTAAAACGCATACCCCGACTGTGTATCGCATGTTCTTAGTTTCGATCACCTTCCGGGTATTTGTAAATAGCAGTCTACTTGTTGCAAAATGCTTCTAATGTGAATAGAGAACAAAAAACGTGTCCTGCTAGCCCAACTTCGATATTTAGTTTCCCGAACATACATATAATACGGCAATTCTGATTGGCCGAAAGTCGCGTGACCCATGTAATTCTGTTTTTCATTGGCCATTTAAGACGGCGAGTCAATATCGTTTTTAAGCAGACCTGAGAAATGAAAGTGAAAGTAAAAGCGAGTCAATTCGATTTTTAATTGAATATCATGTGACAGGTTTTCATCCAATAAAATAAAACTATTATAATCATTATGTAATAATATGTTTTATTTATCATTTCATATTTCCACTAGTTTAAAATAAATAAACCACGATTTCCACGCACTGTTGCTACCCTAGAATCCTCAGAATAGTGTCACTTTTGAGATATAGGAAATTTTATGAATAAATGCCCTTACTTCAAAACTAATGTCTTGAATTTAGTAACTCTGTACTGTTCAGATTGAGAACAAACGGTGAGCCTGCAAGATTCAATATCGTGCTTGAATGAGCCATCCAAAAGCTCGCAAGGCAGCATCGTGAAAAACGAAATCAAAACAACTTTTGATAAATAGTCCTATTCATTATATTTGTTATTTTTCAGTTTTTGCACATATTTCGGTTGATGGTGATTGTTTCTGCACTAAAGAGACATAAGTTGTCGAAATGCGCACATGCAGAAACCAAATTCACAGTAACTTCGGTATTTTGTTATTCACACAGTTTTGATATTAATTACAAGTTCATATTATTGTACCAATTTGAAAGTTCCAGGATTCTCAAAACGTTATACCTGATTTTTTTATTGGCTGAGTCA
>MJUU01020147.1:0-24826 GCA_002080025.1 Modiolus philippinarum
TTTGAAATTTTTTTGTCAAGATGAAACTTTGAAGACTGTTCATTTTTTTTTTTTTTGGACTAAGTAAAATTTTCTGTTTTACTATCCATAATATTTTAAAAAAAAAGATGAAGATTAAAAACATTGCTCATAGTGGGATTCGAACTATGTCTGTCTCTTTACCTTACATATTACACCTAGAACTCGTTGGTATTACCGTGTTAAAAATCATATATAAGAAATCATTTTTGGCACAATAAGGATATATATTATTTTTAAAGTATAGAATGTTTATTTCATTATAAGCACGGAAATAATTTTAAAGAATGTATATCGGTTTTCCTTCACTTAATGTATTAGCTGGGGTGTAAATTAGTTATCACACTCGGACTTGGCTCACCCCTCCGGCCGTCGGGGTGCTCTTATAAAGACACACCGCGTCCTCGTATGATAAATATTACAGGAAAAATATAAAAGAAGGTGGCGTCTAAGTTAAAGATTGATTGAATGGGTCTTAATGCATTTTGCTATTTCGTTTCATTCAGTTTTACGGTAGATTGAATTGGTTTCAGTGCATTCAACTACATCGTGGTTACCCTTATTGTTCGAATGGATCTAAGTGCATTCGGATATATTGAGGCAATTAGTTTTACTGATTGTTTGAATGTGTCTTGCTGTATTCAGCGATATAATTGCATTGATTTAATATTAGTAAAAGAAAACATGAAACGCCTAACATGGAATTACAATCACATGCCACATTAAATAAATAAATAAACAAGAAAAACACAAATAATAGACAGAAGACAGACATAAACAACAATAGGAACTCGGTGTATCCGGACTTGGTACCGGCACCAACAAAATTCAGTGTTACGGTTAAACCAGTTTATGTGAAATATCCCCTTTCTTTATCCCGCTTCCCTATAGTATGCAAAATATGAAAACGTACGAAAAAATCGAAAACAGGAAGATAACTGAATGTGACATTATCGTGGCATCGGTTGCACTAATTGATTGAACATGTCTTGCAACATTCAGCTACATCCTGGCGTTCACTTTTACTGAATGGCCTAACGAGTTGAACTGCATTTTGTTATTTTGTTGCGTTCTGCAATTGCTTATACATCGGCAAACGAATACCAAAGCAAGAACGAGGAAAGGGGAAATTCTAAAATCATAAATCCAAAATCACGGCAATTCACAGCAACACGAATTGAGACAGTATGAAAAAGACATAAGAAACAAACAAAAATTAACAAAAACCCCACAAAACTAAAGCACTAGCAGTGTGAACCCCTATAAAAACTGAGGTATCATCAGGTGCTCCGGAAGGGTAAGCATGATCTGTTCCACGCGTGGCACCCGTTACACTGCTAGTGAAAAGTCCGATTTTGTCACAGTCGGTGTTAGTCAGTCCGGTAACAAACTCTGGATCTACCCAAAGATATCTGTTCTCATTTGTGAAACAGAAACATAGTAATGGTCTGTTAAATCATGGTGACGACCGTAAAACTTCTGAAGTGACAATTGCAACAGTGACTGAACATACCCTTGATGTATAAGTTTTTGAGACAGTAATTTCGCTCTGTTGACAAAATCGCTGAACAAACTACAGGCACGGCAATAGCGAATGAGTTGTGAAATGTACACGTCATACATGTATGCCGGAGAAGTGGGAATAATACTGCTCAAAAACGGGAAGTTTACTATTGGAAAGTCGGAATCATCAAGCTTGTCGTAAATCTTTGTTTTCAGAAGTTGTCAATGTAGAGGTATAGGTCCAGGTATGATGCTGATGATGGTCTATCAGTGATCTCTTTAATTTCAAGTTCATTTAAGGTTATCCTTAAATTGAGGATTGCTGACTGACTAAATAGAGATTGCTGTATTTTGCTGTTTCGTGGTGTTAAATAATATTGATTTATAAATTATACTACATTTTTTGTATAAAACATCATATGTGTTTGTACATAAACGTAACTTCCGGCTAACATTTTTGTACATGATAGTTTCAAAATTGCAATGAACGAGACTAACAGGTCCTTTTATGTTGGATTCAGTTTTACTGATTTACTAAATGAGTCTCGCTGCATTCCGCTATTTCTTTAGATTCGGTTTTATTAATTGAGTAAATAAGGAGCACCCGAATGAACCATCGACCTTTATCGGGTAGAAAAAATAACCCTGAACGCGATGCAAGTCGAGTTACTAGTAACTCATTTTATTTTGTAACTTATAAAGTAGTTTTGATTGCCTATAATAATTGTTCACTATGAACTATTTGTTTTAACGGATGGTCAACTGTTGTTTAACTCAAGCTATTAAACAGATGGCCATATGATGTTTTACTCAAGCTCATCTGACACAAATACATGTAGGCAGAAGTCAAATACTACTAATGGATTTCTACTTTGTCCATTGTAACGTTTTCGATGATGATCGTATCATCTGCAACACTAACACTAATATAAAACCGATAAACATGATGAAATTTTACTCTATTTCAAATTTGATAATTTGATATAATCGAAAAGGAAGAAAACATATATGTATAATACGAATACAGGCTCAAATAAATTGAAAGATAATATTTTAAACTAAAAGTGGCTTAAATTTTGCAAAAGGGGTTTGAAACAGCTTTTTAAAAAAAAAAAATACGGCAATTGTTGCTCGACATCAAACAATGGATTCCGCTCAAATCAGTGGTGTTATTTAACTACAATTACAGTAATTAAAAACACAGACTTTGGCTTGCAAAAAATCGTCAAATCTCGGCATTTTTGAAGCAAGAAGCAAGAAGATTGAGAAATACCAGCAAAGAGAGAGGAAAATGTGCTCTTTGCAGTAAACACTTAGAAGATGAATGTCATGTTTTCTATATTTGTAAAAAGGAGTGCATGACGTTTAGGAAAGGGTTGAGTCCGAGACAGAGCATTTCACTTTTCCAAATTAGGAATCCAAATTAACAGTAACTTCGGTATTTTGGTCTTCATAAATCGGGATATAGGATTACAGCAATAAAAATCAAGTTAAGTATAACTGCCATTTACATAGAAAATTGTATCGATGTTTTGATTTTTTTTATGTGAATGAATAATAAGTGTTTTGTTTGTAAATTATTTTTCTGTAATTTTATATTACAGTATTTTGTACAGACAATTGATTGTTTTATTTTGTTCTGCTCATGTTACAGTAATAAATTAATAATACAACTAGAAACGTTTCACAAATTACGAAATTTTGCTCGACCTTTTTTTAATAGATTTACAGACTTTTAAGAAATAATAATAAAAATACTGTATCCATCTTGTCTAAAGTATTTTGGGTGAATCAATAGATAACGAGAAATAAACAAGCTGAACAGATACATCGTACAGGGTGTACTATCCAAATTGACTTAACAATGTTTGTCAAAATCAGATTTGGAAAACACATCTCCTAACCACGTTTTGGGTTTTATTTTATAGATCCTTTATGTTATATGTTCTATATCAGGTTTGTATACATCTGTGGGTTTGGTCATTAAAATGTTTTGATTCGATATACACTGAAGAGACACAAATTGTCGGAAAAACCATCTGAAAAATTTTAGTAAATACAGTAGAACCAATTTTACAAATTAAAATAAACAGAAAGTTTGTCAGCAATCTAATTTTTTTTACAGTTGGATGAAGTCATAATCTCACAAATTTAACTTGGAATTGTTTTAATAACTGCTCTGAGTTAAATTAAAAATGTTCAAGAACAGTTCTATGACTGTGCTAGAACAGAAGAGAAGTCGTTTTATATGCAATAATGGCCGAGAACAGTTCTAAAATCTGTCATGACTTGTTCTGAAAGCAGTCACTGTCAAAGAATAGCTCTACATTATTGAGATCGAGAATAATGTTAATAATAAAACGATTTATGAAAATTATTATGATAATATTATAATAATATTTTTGATACGGAATATGCACATTTTTACCATCCCTGTCGATATCTCGCATGTTCAACATTGTGTTGATATTTCGTGTATCCCGCGTCCGTGACAGTTTTCATGAAAGAATAAATAACTCTTATTGTGCCATTTTTGTTCAAGAATTATTTGTTCAATCACATTCTTCTGATAATTTATTTTTCAATTTATAAGTATTTGTATTTAAAGTTTATAAATTTAGGGGATCTTACTATTCTTATTAAACACGACAGTGTAGTATTGGGTCGTTTTCCGAAGGGTTTGAAAGCATAAAATAATCTGCAACGCGAATCGAATAAAGATCGACAAAATCAAAACAAAACAAAAGCAAATCAAAAGAAAATAATAAAAACAATAAAACAACTTCTTTTTCGTTTATTGATATTTTTTACAATTTTTTAGTATTTATTAATCTTGTTTGCTTAATTAGATTGTTGAAGGAATAGTAATGGTTTCAGCCAAAAGACAACATGATCTTCAACTTGCGTACCTTTAGGAAAAAATACAGAACAGCTTTGAAAAATCTCTTATATTAAAAATATATAAATATACAGTTTAATGTTTTTTAATCCCATCACCACTTCAATAAAATTCAATTTATAAAGCACTGTTACTTTAAAAATAGCCACAGGCATTTTTCTACGTTCTATTAAGGAAAAAACTCAGAAGTACTCACCGTGCGTCTCTCGTTCGATTAATCCCTTACTCCTTTAATCAGTAAAAAGATCGAAGAAGAGGAATTTCTTCATATATATAAACAAGTTGATATAAATTGACGTCAAGACACCAGATCGATTCTAAGGCAGAATAACGCATTTTTGTGATTTTGGAAATGGGTTATAGATCTAAAGAGAGCAATAATTCTTATATCAATTAACACTAATATGGACAGAGCAGGTGCTTTGTTTATATGTGATATTATAATCACGGAAAACTGGAACATGCGTAATTTATACGCAGTAACTTCGGCATTTTGTTATTTATAACAATTCCATTGATGTAATAACACAAATTTGTACCAAACAAATCATAAAACTATATATGTATACAGCTTTTTCACGTCTGTCACAAATTTAGCACGTCTTATACTCGATATTAATCGTCATAGTAATAGCGTAATGCAATATCTGCAGTGTTGAACACAACTCAAAAACATGGTTTCGCCTAATTCCGGAGATTGTATAACGACAAAACTTCATATTCACACAGTGTAATCGAATCCAAATTTCATCGAGCATTGATATCCCGTACTTCTACTTTTTTCATGTTATGATCCAGTCTCCACGGAGGAAGGCTGCTCAGTGGAATTTTGATCGAAACATCAATTGCGGAGCAAACGCTTCTCTGTGAAATTTGGATCGAGATACTCGATGTAATTTTATGTAGCATTTTATTTAAAGAATGTGTCTTCAAAATCTAGGTCCAAAGTTGAATTCAGTTTCAGTTCAATATAAATCTGAGCTTTTTAAGATCTTCGCAGGTGATTAGCGTATTGTATTCACAAAGTCTTGGTTAGTTCTTGCTTCAAAGTAAGAAAAAAATATTGAAAATTCGATTGATTGCCGAACAAAGCTTTACACGCGCATCAGTCTATTTTTTACATGTGGCTTTCGAGTCAGTGCCGAAGTAAATGATAAGAGGGGCTGACGGTACCCTAAGGCACCTTTAGTGTACAAACAGAAATTGCATTATATAGGAATGAAAATATAATAAATCGTAGAAATTCCGAAATTTCAGTAAATTATAGTCTTGTAGTTGTCCTTTATGAAACTCATGTCTCTTCATGGCTAGCAAATTCAAATCAAATGTTTTGTAACATAAATAAATTCCAAGTTCATAAAATATGAAAGTGTTGTTACATCATAGATTCAGCTCTTCTCACTTAATTGATTTAAAAATGGTTGGATATGAGACATTTTTCATAGGAATATACCATTTGTGTCACTGATAGATACTATAGGGGTCACTATTGCTCAAAATTTCTCCTTGTGCAGACATTTCCAGATACATGGCCTCATGAAAAGCTTAAGAATGCAGTTGTTGCAACAAATGGAACAAAATATATCAAATGAATTTCATTCCAAAGGAAATATGCCTTCTTTTTGATAACTTGACATCTGTTTTCTATGAAAGCTTATTTGGGTCATTTTCTTGATAAAAAAAATTATTTAAGTCGTTCCCACGACTTGTCAAGTCGTTCCCACGAGTTGCAAAGTCGTTCCCACGACTTCTACAATTCGTTCTCACGAGTTGTTAAGTCGTTCCCACGACTTGTTAAGTCGTTCCCACGAGTTGTAAAGTCGTTCCCACGAGTTGCAAAGTCGTTCCCACGACTTCCAAAAGTCGTTCCCACGACTTATCAAGTCGTTCCCACGACTTATCAAGTCGTTCCCACGAGTTGTTAAGTCGTTCCCACGAGTTGTAAAGTCGTTCCCTCGAGTTGTTAAGTCGTTCCCACGACTTGTGAAGTCGTTCCCACGAGTTGTAAAGTCGTTTCCACGACTTCTACAAGTCGATCCCACGAGTTGTAAAGTCGTTCCCACGACTTCTACAAGTCGTTCCCACGACTTATCAAGTCGTTTCCACGAGTTGTTAAGTCGTTCCCATGACTTGTTATGTCGTTTCCGCGAGTTGTAAATTCGTTCCCACGAGTTGTAAAGTCGTTCCCACGAGTTACTAAGTCGTTCCCACGACTTCTAAAAGTCGTTCCCACGAGTAATTAAGTCGTTCCCACGAGATGTAAAGTCGTTCCCATGAGTTATAAAGTCGTTCCAACGAGTTATTAGCTGTTAGTCTCAGTATAAAAGGCTGGTCGGTCACTTTAGTAAGTAAGCGTGAAAGATGAAATTGCGATTTTTTTAACGTGTGTCGAAATCTGTGCGAATTTAGGCCCACTGTGAAATTATTATTACGATGAAAAATTGATAACAAAGAATCTGACCCTTTCATTTTTTTTTTTTTTTCGAAAATGCATATTAAATTCAATAGTCATATTCAACACACTTGTAAAGTGAATATAAGCCACAGGGAATGCACATGGAATTTTGTAATTGAGCACTACACATATTTCACATAAGAATCAACATGTAGACTTCCAAAAGTTCCGTTTGCTTCTCCGTCAGTTTAAAGGCGGAAATAGAATTAAATATACCTATCTTTTACACGACCGAAAAAAGGGCAGTCGTATTATGGTGTGACACAGTCCCCGGCTTCGATGTCTGCGGACAAATGATTTGTTAGATAACTTGTTCTATTTGATGGATCAATACAAAAGCATAATGTTTATTAGCACAAAGGTAAAGTTTAAATTTGTGGTTTGTTTCCAACCCGTTTCAGAATTAGGAGCAAAGGGGCCAAATTGTACATTTTCACATATTGGCCTACAGTTAGTGGACGACCATTTGATTTTCAGCGGCGGGAGTCTTGGGCGATTTTGTAAATAAAGAATTTAATCTTGGTACCAGTGAAAATACATATAATAATTCTACTTCTCATGAAAATAAACAATTTAATTTTGATTTGAAGAATATATATTTTTGTTGCAAGTGGAAATAAATACTAGAGGCTCAGAAACTGAGCCTGCATCGCTCACCTGACAAAATGCTTCTATGCCATGCATGACCAAAAATAATGTTTTTTACCAATGGGGGTCTAATGTTTACCACTCATGTTTTTTTTACTGATCCTATTGAAATGAATAATCTTTGAAAAGGACCTTCTATTCATCATTCCAATACAGTTTAATTAAATTTGCTTGAATAGTTTCAGAGAAGCTGATAAAAGGATGATTTTCTCGTAGGCTCCAATGTTAAACTAAGTTCCGCATTGGCAACTGTTTTTTTTTGTCAAACAAAATGAAATGAGCAATCTTTGTTGAGGACCTTTAGTACATCATTCCTGTCAAGTTTTGTTGAATTTGCTTCAACAGTTTCAGAGGAGAAGATGAAAATGTGATTTTTCCAAAAAGGATCCAATGTTAAACCTAAGTTCCATGCCGACGGCCATGTTTTTTGTCTGATCGGAAAGAAATGAACAATCTTGGTAAAGGTCTTTCCATACACCATTCCTCTAAAAATTGGTTAAATTTGCTTAAGCGGTTTCAGAGGAGAAGATAAAAATGTCATTTTCCCATAGGTTCCAATTTTGAACTATGTTACGTGCTGGCGGCGAAGTTTTTTATCAGATCGGAACGAAAGGAGAAATCTTTGTTAAGGTCCGTCAGTACGTCTGGTTGCATTTGCTTCAGTGGTTTCAGAGGAGAAGATGAAAATGTCGTTTTTGCCATAGGGTCTAATGTTAGACCTAGGTTCCGTCCGCCGGCCATATTTTTTATCTGATAGGAATGAAATGAAAATCTTTGTAAAGGACCTTCCATACATCATTCCTGTAAAGTTTATTTGAATTTGCTTCTGCAGTTTCAGAGCAAAAGATGAAAATGTCATTTTCCCATAGGGTCCAATGTTAAACCTAAGTTCCGCGCTGGCGGCCATGTTTTTTTTCAGATCAGAACGAAATAAGCAATCTTTGTTAAGGTCCTTTAGGTCATCATTCCTGTAAAGTTTGATTGAATTTGCTTTAGTGGTTTTAGAGCAGAAGATGAAAATGTGTCATTTTCCCATAGGGTCCAATGTTAAACTATGTTCCGTGCTGGCGGCCATTTTGCTTATGGGATCGGAACGAAATGACAAATCTTTGTTAAGGACCTTTAGTACATCATTCCTGTAAAGTTTGGTTGAATTTGCTTCAGGGGTTTCAGAGGAGAAAATGAAAATGTGATTTTTTCCCCATAGGGTCAAATGTTAAACCTAAGTTCCGCGCTGGCGGCCATGTTTTTA
Organism: Modiolus philippinarum; assembly: GCA_002080025.1. Classification (NCBI taxonomy): domain Eukaryota; kingdom Metazoa; phylum Mollusca; class Bivalvia; order Mytilida; family Modiolidae; genus Modiolus; species Modiolus philippinarum. The sequence goes on from MJUU01020147.1 coordinate 8,776, forward strand.
GCAGATCGGAATGAAATGAAAAATCTTCGTAAAGGTCCTTCCATACATCATTCCTGTAAAGTTTGGTTGAATTTGCTTCTGCAGTTTCAGAGGAGAAGATGAAAATGTCATTTTCCCTTAGGGTCCAATGTTTAACCTAGGTTCCGCGCTGGCGGCCATTTTTTTTATAAGATCAGAACAAAATCTTTGTAAAGGTCCTTTAATACATCATTCATGTGAAGTTTGGTTGAATTTGCTTCAGTGGTTTCAGAAGAGAAGATGAAAATGTCATTTTCCCATAGGGTCCAATGTTAAACTATGCCCCTAGCTGGCGGCCATGTTTTTTATCGGATCGAAACAAAATGAGCAATCTTTGTGAAGGACCTTCCATACATCATTCCTGTAAATTTGGTTGAATTTTATGGAAGGCGGAAACCGTCAAAAATACAGCATTCAAACAAAACAAGCAATACTGAAATAAACGAAACTAAATAGAAATAAAACAGAACATTTTGTCAAATAAAACAAGCAAGGTTTAAATCAACCAAACTAAATTGAAATAAAACAGAACATTTTGTCAAATAAAACAAGAAAGATTTAAATAAAACAAACTAAATTAAAATAAAACAGAACATTATGTCAAATAAAACTGCAAGATTTAAATAAACCAGACTAAATTAAAATAAAAAAGAACATTTTGTCAAATAAAACAAGCCCGATTTAAATAAACCAAACTAAACTAAAATAAAACAGAACATTTTGTCAAATAAAACAAGCCCGATTTAAATAAACCAAACTAAATTGAAATAAAACAGAAAATTTTGTCAAATGAAACTGCAAGATTTAAATAAACCAAACTAAATTGAAATAAAACAGAACAAGCCCGATTTAAATAAACCAAACTAAACTGAAATAAAGCAGAACATTTTGTCAAATAAAACAAGCCCGATTTAAATAAACCAAACTAAATTGAAATAAAACAGAACATTTTGTCAAATAAAACATGCAAGATATAAATAAACAAAACGAATTGCTATCAAAGCAACCAATCAACAAACAAAAAACAATCAATGCACAAATAAAACAGACCATAACAGAGAGGTCGCCACGATTTGAAACAAGTTCGACATTTCTTTAGAAAATTCCGCAGTATGGAATATATGCGGCGTGCTATACGGCTATTAAATGAGGCCGCCGATCTACTGCTAAAATCGGCAGTCCCTACTACAAATCTTGCGAATGATTTAACCGACGGCACCATCTCCTCTACAAATAGTCGACCGAACATATTGCAATTGAACTTTTTTTTCGCGGGTACTTACTTTCGTGGATTTCCGTGCGCTAACAATTTCGCGGGTATTTAATTTCGCGGAATGGTCTTCAAACTTTTGATTTTTACTACTAATTACGCATAAAATTATACGTATTCGCCGATATTTATTTTCGCGGAAAAGTGTTCACCGCGAAATTCGTGAAAATAAGTACACCGCGAAAATAAATACAATTACAGTAGGTCTTTAAGAAACGACGGAGCTCTTACACTTTTCCCAGTCAGTCGTTTTCCTGACCTGTCCTATATTGTGAATACAGGCCTGTAAAATTTTCATCTGATTTGCCCCCTAGAATTACCTCGGATGTCTTCACATCCTGAATTAGTTGCAACGATGTACAGTCCGTCCACTTGCGTTCCCTCTACTTGCACTAGTTAGGTACTCCAACGAAAAAAACTGAATGTTCGCATTCAATGAAATAACGGTGCAAAAAGATAGTTATCTGCTTATATAATAACAAATTAAACTTTTAATCTCCAGAAAATTGAGATTAAGGATTAATTAACATAATTTAAAAATTGCAATTTATCCACTTCCGGTATTGTTTTTCTTCTCATTTTCCAGTTCTATTAAGAGCTAAGGAAAAACTGGTTTCAAATTATTTTGAGTTGCGGCGCTTTGGCCACTTATTGAGATAGACTATGACGACAATTCAAGAAAACTTCAAAAACAAGTAAATGTTAAAATTGTCGTGCATTCATGAATCTATTCGAAATTTTGCAATTGAAAATTATAGGTTGTAATTTAAATACAACACTTAACGTGCGTCTTCATGCACCATGTCTTCATTATGTACTTCTGCAATGAAAAATGATAAATTATCAAACTTTGCATACAAAAGTCTTCGTTGGAGTACCTACACTAGTCATTAAATTTGTGTAAGTGTGGGACTAGGCGTGTTAAATGTTAAAATAATACTATACATACAACAAGGGTTTGAACTGCCATATATGATTTTTTTAAATGCTCGTGTTAAATGGCTCTAAAACGGTTTATAACTTTTAGAAAACGATTTTGCCTTAGTATAGCCCTTTTCAAAAAGTGTTGTCATCTTTTCCTGGATTGGAACTCCCCCATCAAATGGAGGTACAAACACTCTTTCCTTCCGGTTACCACTCATACGGTTGGCTAACAATATAAAACTTAAAACCAGAATACATGTTAATTATAACGAAGTTAGTGCAGTGTCACACTAAACAATGTCCTTATAATTTAAATATGAACAGTGTTATGAACTGTGTTCATGATTAACAACACTTGTCGTGTTGGATTGATAACCGGAACTGTTTCATTGTATTTAAATGCCGAAGCCAAGAAGCGGACCAAATGTTGTTTTTTTTTTTCGAAAAGGCCTATTGAAAGATAAATGATTTTAGTAGGGTGCCCAAGCAACGATTTTTTCGAAATTGGGTTAACGCACACACCTGCATTATACATTTTTGGAAAGAGGAAACCATATATTTTGGAGATCAGCCACATCAGTAATCAGAAAATTTTACAAGGACCAATAAGCAGCTACAGTACACGAACACACATTTAAAGACTAATGTCATGTAGTTGTAATGCAAGTAGAGGGAATGCAAGTGGACAGATTGTATATTATTGCAACTAATTAATGTAATTTGGGACAGGATGTGAAGACATCCTTGGCTTAGGCAATCAATGACTGATTACGTAGGCAGTCGAGATGGAAAACAAGGGAGGTAATTTGAGGGGGGATAAGATGAAAATTTTAAGAGCCTGTATTAACAATATAGGACATCTAGGGAAAATGACCGAGTGGGACAAGCGTACGTGCTCAGTGGTTTGTTACGAACTTACGTTCGCCCCCAAAAATAGCGACCTGTATATGGCCATAATTGCTGATCTACCAAGTTCTACCAGCAGTGGGTATGCGGCTGGTCGACTATTTGTAGATGAGGCGTTGCCGTCGATTAAATCATTCGCACGATTGGCAGTAGGGACTGCCGATTTTGACAGTATATCGGCGGCCTCAAGCACAACGCATATCTTTCATACTGCCGAATTTCCCGCCTTTCTAAAGAGTTGTCAATCTTATTTAAAATCGCAGTGACCTATGGGTTTTTGGTAGGTTTTATTTGTGCATTGATTGTTTTGTGTTTGTTGATTACTTGTTTTAATTGCAATTCGTTTTGTTTATTCAACAAGAGGTTCTCAAGAGTCTGTATCGCTCACCTGGTCCTTGATTAACATTAGACATTTTGTGTTAAAGAGCCAATATAGTTAAACTATAGTTCCAATATGCCTAATAAGTTTAAGGGGAGAAGACCTCTGTAAACTGTGTTCCCTGCTGGCAGCCATTTTGGATAAAAGTGTCAACCTAAAAAAGTACATCGGCAAACGAATACCGAAGCAAGAACGAGGAAAGAGGAAATTCTAAAATCATAAATCCAAAATCATGGCAATTCACAGCAACTAATAAAGCAGTTTTCTTTTCAGGGGTCAACATAAAGACTATTTTACCCAAGTTTGGTTCCATTGACTCAGAAGTTTCAGAGTAGGCTTTTGAATGTGTTTTCCAATCGGGTCCAATATAAAAACTAAGTTCCGCGCTGGGCGCCATGCTGGATCAGTGCAGACCTCAAAAATACCTTTTTTTTGCAGGGGACCACCCAAGGAATATTGTGGCCAAGTTTGGATATAATTGGCTCAATAGTTTCAAAGGAGATCCTTGAATGTGTTTTCCCATAGGGTCCATTGTTTAAACTAGGTCCCCTGCTGGCGGCCATGTTCAATAAGACGGGAACGTGAGAAGCTCCTTTTTTGCAGGGGATCACCCAAGAAATATTGTGGCAAAGTTTGGTTGTAATTGGCTTAGTAGTTTCAGAGAACATCTTTGAAAGTTTTTTCCCATAGGGTCCAATGTAAAAACAATGTAAAAACAATGGTCCGTCCTGGCTGCCATAGTTCATTTCACCAAGATCTGAAAAACACCTTTTTTGCAGGGGACCACCCAAGGACTATTGTGGCAAAGACTGGTTCCAATTAGCCCAGTACTTTCAGAGGAGATCTTTGAACGTGTTTTCCCATACGGTATAATGTTTAAATTATGTTCCCCACTGGCAGTCAGTTGGATATAGTGCGAACCTGAAAAACCCCTTTGTTGTAAGGGACCACTCAAGGACTATTGTGGCTAAGTTTGGTGCCAATCGGCTCGGTAGTTTCAGAGAAGAAGATCTTTGAACATATTTTCCCAAAGGGTCTGATGTTAAAACTATGTTTCCCGTTGGCGGCCATCTTAGATATCGTGTGGGATATCTTAGATATCCGTATTACATGCTGTATCAACCCCGACCAATATCATCCCGAAGGCAAGCCTTCGGGATGATATTGACGTCTCGGGTTGATACAGCATGTAATACGGATTTACCCATGTAATATTCTATATTTAGTTTGGTTTATTTAAGTCTTGCTTGTTTTATATGACAAAATGTTCTGTTGTATTTGATAAAGTGTTCTGTTTTATTTCAATTTAGTTTGGTTTATTTAAATCTTGCTTGTTTTATTTGAAAAAAATGATCTGTTTTATTTCAATTCAATTTGGTTTATTTCAGTATTGCTTGTTTTGTTTGAGTGTTGTATTTTTGACGGTTTTCGCCTTCCATAGAATTTGCTTCAGTGGTTTCAGAGGAGAAGATGTTAACGGACGGACGGACGACAGGCGCCAAGTGATGGCAACAGCTCACACTGACCCTTTGGGTCAGGTGAGCTAAAAATGAGGTGACATTGATAAAAATAAGTAATTTGTTCGAGATTTTCATGAAAATAATTAAATTTCCAAGGCAAACTCGCCCAAACCCTCCCCTGAAAACCCCTAAGATTATGTTTTATCGTATTTTAATGGATTTCTTTTCATTAACTGGTTCCAATAAACAGGGGGCACACAGAGGCTAAACGGAAGAAAAGAACTTTATATATATATATTTTTTAGTGGGGTGGATTTTAATGAATTTGTTCCTGAAGGTCCCAAATTAAGTGTATTAACAGATAAATTAGATATGACCTTCCATTAAAAAATCGCGAATTAATCTTTCACGCTTACTTACTAAAGTGACCGACCAGCCTTTTATACTGAGACAAACAGCTAATAACTCGTTGGAACGACTTTATAACTCGTGGGAACGACTTTTAGAAGTCGTGGGAACGACTTTTAGAAGTCGTGGGAACGACTTTCAGAAGTCGTGGGAACGACTTCACAACTCGTGGGAACAACTTTATAACTCGTGGGAACGACTTTACATCTCGTGGGAACGACTTCACAACTCGTGGGAACGACTTGGTAAGTCGTGGGAACGATTTCACAACTCGTGGGAACGACTTTATAACTTGTTGGAACGAGTTGTAGAAGTCGTGGGAACGACTTTACATCTCTTGGGAACGACTCAAAAAGTCATGGGAACGACTTAGTAACTCGTGGGAACGACTTCTGGAAGTCGTGGGAACGACTTTGCAACTCGTGGGAACGACTTAGTAACTCGTGGGAACGACTTCTGGAAGTCGTGGGAACGACTTTGCAACTCATGGGAACGACTTAAAAACTCGTGGAAACGACTTGATAAGTCGTGGGAACGACTTTATAACTCATGGGAACGACTTTAAATCTCATGGGAACGACTTAGTAATTCGTGGGAACGACTTAATAACTCGTGGGAACGACTTCTAGAAGTCGTGGGAACGACTTTGCAACTCGTGGGAACGACTTAACAAGTCGTGGGAACGACTTAACAACTCGTGGGAACGACTTGATAAGTCGTGGGAACGACTTGATAAGTCGTGGGAACGACTTGTAGAAGTCGTGGGAACGACTTTGCAACTCATGGGAACGACTTTACACCTCTTGGGAACGACTTAACAACTCGCGGAAACGACTTAATAAGTCGTGGGAACGACTTTGCAACTCGTTGGAACGACTAAACAAGTCGTGGGAACGACTTAACAACTCGTGGAAACGACTTGATAAGTCGTGGGAACGAGTTGTAGAAGTCGTGGGAACGACTTTACAACACACGGGAACGACTTGATAAGTCGTGGGAACGACTTGTAGAAGTCGTGGGAACGACTTTGCAACTCGTGGGAACGACTTAACAACTCATGGGAACGACTTAACAACTCTTGGGAACGACTTAGTAACTCGTGGGAACGACTTCTGGAATTCGTGGGAACGACTTCACAACTCGTGGGAACGACTTTATAATTTGTTTGAACGAGTTGTAGAAGTCGTGGGAACGACTTTACATCTCTTGGGAACGACTTAAAAAGTCATGTGAACGACTTAGTAACTCGTGGGAACGACTTCTGGAAGTCGTGGGAACGACTTCACAACTCGTGGGAACGACTTTATAATTTGTTGGAACGAGTTGTAGAAGTCGTGGGAACGACTTTACATCTCTTGGGAACGACTTAACAACTCGTGGGAACGACTTAGTAACTCGTGGGAACGACTTCTGGAAGTCGTGGGAACGACTTCACAACTCGTGGGAACAACTTTATAATTTGTTGGAACGAGTTGTAGATGTCGTGGGAACGACTTTAAATCTCTTGGGAACGACTTAAAAAGTCATGGGAACGACTTAGTAACTCGTGGGAACGACTTCTGGAAGTCGTGGGAACGACTTTGCAACTCGTGGGAACGACTTAACAACTCGTGGGAACGACTTAGTAACTCGTGGGAACGACTTCGCAACTCATTGGAACGACTTAACAAGTCGTGGGAACGACTTATTTTTTTTTCATCAGGAAAATGACCCACATAAACTTTCATAGTTTTCTGACTTGATCCTGTTCAAACGTCAGTGAAAAGGTAAAAAAAATACAAAATGAGTTTTAATCTCAAAGGAAAAACACATTTTCGTCTGTGATTCCAATTAAAATATCAACGGGTCTTTCGAAATCTGGACTGGTATAAGTCAACTTCAAATAAACTGTAGGGTGTAGCCAGGTGTTGTTATTTATCTTGATTTATGGGTGAAATTCACCCCATATTCTTTCAGGTTCAAGTAGCTTAATATAAACGGTAATTAAACATTACGTTTCGTTTGAGAGTACAGGTAAAATTAAGTAGAAGTCGAATGATCTTTTTAAGCAGAAATATCTCAAAATCAAATACAAGTCCCAAAACCCGGCTACCAGTATTTCTTTTATATTTATTATGCAGCAATATCTCGAAACGTATTTGGAACTCCTGCGACGTATACGTATCGACATGGATTTGAGAAGGTCCTAAGTCAGTTTCGAAACTTCCGGGTACATGAATCGTACCCTGAACCTGCATAGACTGACCAGTGCTGTGCCCTGGATAAATACTCTTTGCTCTATTCCGTAACATAGTTGATGCGTTGGAGACAGCTAGAATTGTCAGTATGAAGCTGTATTTTTCAGTAGAAAAAAATATGATGTCCGAAGTATTTCTGAAACGTTTCCTAATTTCAGGTACGTGGCGAGACTAACACAAGCCCTATGCTCAGANGTGTTCGGTTGTGTTCGTGTCTGTTGAATGTTCAGGACAGTCGGCAACAGTCGTCATTTTGCAGAGTATTTTGTTGGACTGTCTTTAAAATTCTTTGAAATTGTGATATATTTTTATTATTTCTTCGGTGATTTAAGAAATCGTGTTTTTGGGGTGTTCGGCAGTGTTCGGCGGTGTTCGGCGGTAAAAAGGCACACCCAGAATTGTCAGTATGAAAGTGTATTTTTCAGTAGAAAAAATGTGATGTCCGAAGTATTTCTGAAACGTTTCCTAATTTCAGGTACGTGGCGAGACTAACACAAGCCCTATGCTCAGATATTGTATTTTTTATTAGTCCAATGAAGGACGTTTGAGTCGTTATATTGCCGTTTTCCTCATACTGATAGTGACTAATTTAATTTTCGAGCTGGCTATAAATGTTAAAAGTTCCTGTGCACCGTCAACATCTTTATTTGTGTTCGTTCTATAGACTAAAGAGAAGTATGGGTTATAAATAGAACGTACTTTAATCCAAACATACATTTAAATTTTGGCGGTATTAGTAGTTTTACTAGTTAAAATTAATTTGTAAGGCAACAAACAATGACAAAGGGATATCTATACATTGTTTTTAAATATAATAAAGAATTTGATTTGATTTGATTTACCTATCTGTACAAAAATTATGGTAAGAAAAATAAAATACTAAAGTATGCCGTCATTGAGTGATCTAATAGTATGTACAAAATGTACATGAATACACATGTACTGATTGTTTGTGTACCGATATCCCTGTGTTGAGCCTCATTATTGCAAATACCATAGCAACGAAAAGTTTATCATATCAGATTTTCCAGATGTCGATTAAACTGACTCATAAGCACCACTATATTTTGTCTGGAACCAATTTGAAGGTAAATATGTATTATATATTTCAAATGTCTTTTATTTAAATGAAAGTAGTAATGTATAAACTGTAGTGATATAATAGAGGAAACTTGTTGCTAATTAGAACCCAAAACGATAGATACTTGATCAAAATTTGACGTGTAGGGGAGTGTTAATTTACACGAATTTGTAAACAAAATACACAGATAATCTCTTCGGTATGTAAAAATGTATCTCCTGTATTTAGTTGATTGCATCGTAAAAAGTTAAATATGGTAAAATAATACTTAAATAGGAAACATTCTTGTGACAGAGTGTAACATGTTATTGTGATTAAACCCCCCCCCCAAAAAAAAAACAAACAAACAAAAAAAAAACAAAAAAAAAAAAAAAAAAAAAAAAAAACAACAACAACAAAACAAAACAAAACGAAACGAAATCAAAACAAACAAACAAAAACAAAACACAACAACAAAATAAAGAAAAAAAGGACATATATATATATAAATTAGAATTAAACGGACAAATAAATCTCCGGTGGGTATATAAAGGACAGTCCAATATCCAGCGGTATTTAAACAAAAGAATGTGAGCTCTCGTTTAGAAAAGATAAAAAAGTCGATTACATTGTTTAGGTCTGTTGTTAGGTGCTTTAAAAGTTACTTATAATGTAGAATATTCTACTTTTTCATGTGCGTATGACAGATTTCTATATATACAAATGACAAAAAGTTTTTGATTGAATGTACTTTGCATATTTTAGAAGAAAAATGATATTTTTGATAATTTTTCTCTTATAGAGACTTGTGGATCGTACCGTTTCTTATAGCCTGACATTGACCAGAAAAAATATGCTTTTTCTTTAAATAATCATCTTTTCGTGTGCCGATTTTCGGTAGGGTACATGTAGCGGTTCATATACAATAAATCTAAAAAAGACGATATTTCGCTGTTTTACTGTCCACTTTTATTCACAAAATCGATTACTACTCACTCATACGCGTCTTTTCTTTCAATGAAGACACGCCTCTTTTTCCTGATCGATACGTAGACTTGACCATTGAACCAATGAAATCTTGTGATGATGATTACCGGGTATAAAAAGTAAATGGCGCTGTTTCAGGACAACATAATTTTCCTAGCAACTATGAAAGACCTTTTGGATGACATCGTTTCTCACGCAGTAATCGTCACTAAAGTGGTCTGTAAATGATGTATGTTAAAAAATCTATCTGTACATAAAATTTTGTCAGGGTACATGCATTTTAACACCCGATAGCAATAGATTTTGACCAGTCTGTCAATTGAATATTTTTTTCACGACAGTTAATTATTTAAGAAATTCTCGTATCAATCCTTCTTATGGACAAGTTTAATCATTTTTCCCTACAGAGCAAAGGTCTTGTAATTGAATGACGTTTGAACTAAATATTGTATTCGTCTGTTTCTTTTTTTAATCTTAACAATTTGTCGGTTGTTTACTTTCGTCGCCATGCTCTTATTTTTATCAGAAAATCTTATAATCACAGAAGAGCTTTTCTAGAAGGGAGATAATTTTATACCACTAGATTTCCCCCTGAGGAGATACACATCAAACTCCGATGGGCATATGTATAAGAGTGCACTTGTATATCAATCTCAGAGTTACACTAGAAATAAGAGTTGCACATCAAACTCAGATGTGTATAAGAGTTACCTACCTTAGAAACTCAGAGGGATATATAAGAGTTACATATCCAACTCGGATTGATATAAGAGATACATATCAAGCTTAGATGGGTAAGAGTTAACTTAGAAACTCAGTGGGATATACAAACTCAGCAGCCATTTTCACAAAAAATCTTACGATAAAAATTAGTCGCAAGTCTTTAATATTTCATATAGACTTACGATTAAAATTTGTCGTAAGATTTTTTGTGAAAAGGGCTGCAGATTGATGTATAAAAGTTACACCAGAAACTCAGAGACACAATGTATACAATTATTTAGGGTTACACATCAAACTCAGATGGGTATATAAGAGTACACCAGAAACTCGGAGGGATATATATTAGTTACACATCAAACTCATATGGGTATAGAGACTCAGATGGATATACATGTATAATAGTTAAACAAATCAAATCAGATGGGTATTCAATGTTTAAGTTTTACACTGTAAACTTGGATGGATATTCAAGAGTTAAACATGAAACTCAAATAGGTCTTTCAGAGTCACACATCAAACTCACATTGTCAAGCCTGGACATTCTTTTGTTGAAATCTGTCATAACGAGCACCTTTTTACAGGAGAGGTCTATATAGATCTAAATCATACCAAGATTATTGCCGCCATCTTAAAACGAATAAATCTCATCCTTTCCAAAAGACTTTATGATTGTAGTATGGAACATAAGGGCCACACCAAGGAAGTGATCCCGCTGTTAGTGCATCTGTTATAAATGTACCTATCTTCAGAATACTAGTATTCCGGTTCTTATAGTTATAAACTTTCAAAGACGAGATTTCATTGTTCTATTAAGATACATTGTAGTACTGTTGTGCAAAATATAATGGCGTTTTCCACGAATCAGTATTTAAACAACAAAGATCATTGCTATCAACCAATAGTAGCTGATAAAACCCCTTGTTGATAAGCCAATGAAGTGGAAATTCCGGTTGTTCGACCCCTCTTCCTGGAAAAAAAATAATTTCAGTGCAGAGTGTAGCCACAAAACAAAATGGAAACTCCCCTTTCTTTTCTAAATAATATTGAATATTTTGAATTTTTGAGTTAGTATCACCACGGCATGAAACCATTATCATCGTACTGTTTCCGTTTGTCTTTTTTAATACATTTTTATTTATTGAATCCGAACAAAACAGTTGTGTATTCAGTTGTAGAATGACAATGGAATGTGTATTTTTATTATTGGAACAAAACAGTTGTGTATGCAGTTGTGGAATGACTATGAATGTATTTTTATTAATGGAACAAAACAGTTGTGTATTCAGTTGTGAAATGACTATGGAATGTATATTTTTATGCGAGACAATATTTCATCATATTATTGCAGAATATACAGAATGGCGATGAATGTACAAATTAAAACATATGAATTTTACATAATAATTCTATATCCTTTTTATTTCAGAATTTTCGGAGGCTGAACTTGCAATATGTCATCAAGAAAATCTACAAAACGGCAACGCACACGTGCACAAAGATACACTTCAAATGTATTTGCAATGTTTGATCAAGCACAGATTCAAGAATTTAAGGTAATTTAGCAGTCATCACATATAGTCTATAAGGTTGCAAACAATGCTATTTCCATAGGGGGTTCCCAGGTTCGACAAAATTCTAAACAAAGTTGGTCCGGAACTTCAATCCTAATGGTGTTTTATACGAATAGTCCATCCTCTAAATCTTTGAATAAAAAATAGGGGTTCATGCTGCTAATCTTTGAGTAAATCGGGACTGAAAAAAAGACTCAATATTTTTTAGGAAATATTTTCATTTACATCCTAGGCTGAAAAATGTCCAAGATTTTTCTCACAGATATAATAAGGAAATAAATATTAAATATTTCAATGTCTGAGTAATTTATTATAATCGTCTTCTAATGCGCTTAACTTTAATGGTAACCATAAGGACTGTTGCCGATTGAGTTATCGTTCTTCTATTGCTACATTGTATTACCCTAGCTATACTAGTATTTAGATCAAGGAACTTTCTGTAGACAATTTTCAGCAGACATTTTACTGAATACGAACTTTTTCATATGTTTGACAATTTAGTGCATTATTTACATGTATGAGAGAATATTTATTGTTCGTTCCAACAATTTATTGTAAGGATGATGTAGATAATAACTAAAAAATCGAAGTTACTGCGAATTTAGTTTCTATATATGCGCATTTCGACAACTTACATGACTTGTGTCTCTGCAGTTCCAAACATTTGGAAATCTATAAACCGAAATACGCGTAAAAGCTGATAGAGAACAAATTACCAATAAGTAAGTAAGTACATGTAAGTAACAAAATACCGAAGTAAATGATTTATTCCCATTCAAGGACCCGTATAGAGCATATAATTAAACAATGATTTTCAATCTTCACTCGCAAACATTTCTCACGCACTTCGTTCATACTGATCATAATTGATTATGAAAATGTCAAAACAATTATATACGATGAACACACAAAGACAACTAAGAAGGAAAGTCGAAATCAGCTAAGGACAGAGTTATGCAGGAGGGAAATACTCCTTCTGTTTGAAAAAAAAATCCTTAAATTAGATTTGAAGTTTTCAAATAAAATCGGTTTTCAGCCCCGCTGTGCTGACTACTTGGTTGGTTGACTAACAGTCCACAAGCAGAGACATCGGCTCATTGGTAATAAGCAGTTGCAGTGAATTTAATGTCGTCATATGCACTTTTTTACAACTTATGTCTCTTCAGTGCAGAACAAATCAAATTTTGCTGTACATGTAGTCTTACTACAAACAATCAATTTTCAACCGAACATGAAAAAATACATCACTAATCATATATCTATATATAAAAACTTACATGAAAGACAAAAAACAAAATTGTTAATTTAGTTTCTGCATATGGCTATTTCGACAGCTTATGTCTCTGAAGAGCAGATTTACAGATTTAATCAAAACATTTGGAAATCAATAAACTAAAAAATGACTAAAAACTGATAGAGAACATCTAAATAGATAGCCAAGATCATCTTGACGTATAATTTTTTTTTCCATTCAAAAATATTTATATTTTATAGGAAGCTTTCAATATGATTGACCAAAACAGAGATGGTTATATTGACAAAGATGACCTTTTAGATATGATGACGTCATTAGGGAAAGATCCATCCAATGACTATCTAGAGAAAATGATTAAAGAAGCACCGGGACCAATCAATTTTACCATGTTTCTAACATTATTTGGAGAAAAACTAAATGGTACAGACCCAGAAGACGTCATTAGGAATGCATTTGCAATGTTCGATTCTTTGAACAGTGGTAAGTTAAAAGAACTTTGAAATTTTAGGGTCCGAGGAATACATGTTCGTCATATGTTAGTGGATTTGAAAGTGCGAGTAAAAGTTTGATAATGGGCTTGGTATCAGCCGAATATGATTAAGATATTGCAATAGACATTTTTGACCAAATATTACTTCTTATTGTTTTAATCATTTATATTTTTTATTCTACAAAACAGTAAATTTATTTTTGATCAATGCTGTGTATCATTTCTTTTTTCCAACATAGAGTGATATAATTGATGGCACAAGACTTGCATATAGTTCTTGCAAAATTGTCGTTTCAGAAATTTGTGGATATAGTGTCCCTTTTGATGTTTCCCATCATCATTTTCTTTTCTAATGAAATGACTATCCAAAGAAACCTATGGGTCGTTATAAAACTATCCCGTTTTTCTGCATTTATACACATGTCTTACCAAATTAGTCCATCTTATTTTTCAAACCACTGTACTGATAGTTCTTGACATTTTAGGTTGCATACACGAAGAATATCTGAAGGAATGTCTTATGACAATGGGAGACAGATGGTCGGAAGACATGGTAGACGATCTGTTCCACGGAGCTCCGATCAAAGAAGGACTTTTTGATTATATTGAGTTTACTAGGATGTTAAAACACGGAAGTAAAGAAAAAGATGATGAAGTACCTTCACTTCCGCCGGAAGAACTTCAAGGATTCAAACAACTTGCAAGTGATCAATAAAGTATTTTTTATTTTTTTATTCACCTTTATGTGTTCTCATGCCTGACATTTTTTTTAATTTTAGATTAGATATAGTTCAGGAAAATAAAATGTACAAATGTAATTTGGGAGATTCACGTCTTCCCGGATTTAGTGTGACGGTGCTGTTAACAGAGCAGGACATGCTTACCCTTCAAGAGCACCTGATGTCGCTCTCAGTTTCACTGGAGTTCACACTGTGAGTGCCTTTGTTTTGAATGTTGTGATTTCTATTTCTATGCTTTGTATCTGTCTAACGTAATTGTTTTATGTCTAACGTCATTGTTTCTGTGTTCTCGTTTTGGTCATGTCTTTGGATTTCGATTTTTGTAAATATTACTCTTTTGTTCCTTCTGTATTCTACTGCCGTTGTTGCAATAGCAGCACGTTTCTTTCCGACACTGGCCACTATAAACAACTTATTAGAATAGATATTTTATTCCAGTCAAGTCTCCAACTGGGGCCAAAATCTCTCTGTCTTACATACAATTTTATTTTATGTACTATATATACAGTCCGCCAAAAGTTAAGCATCACCTTATTTTTTAGATGTTCAGCATTTTTGAAGCTGTATTGAGGTAATGGGTTTTTGTTCAAACACAAAGAATGAGATTATTTTGATATTTGGATGTCAAACTTTAATTATGTTTCATATTATTGGCTTTATATGAAAAGTTATGAAATTAGGCACAACACAATTTTATTACAAAATTTGGTAGCTTTGACCAGAAAATAACTTTCAATTCAATATATGAATTCTGATTAAAGATCGTTGTTGTTATTGTTGATGCGAAGGGAAGACACCATTTGTGTTTTAGGTGACAGTTGTAGATATTCCAGATAATGTTTGAATACAGGGGAGATAATCCACTTTTATGACATTTTAAGTGATTGATTTCAAATAATGTTACGAAATCTTAAAACAAAACAATTTCTTTGCTGAATTTTTTCATTCAATTATTGTTCTGTCAATGTTAAGGCCATTTTTAAGACACTCTAGTCAGGAATGAATTTGGAAATTTTTTCTAAGATTTTAATTTTCTCAGGAAAATCGTTTTCCATTATTGCGAGGCATAACTATCCCGATCTGGAAGTTTTAAAGAATTGACAATTTAGTCGGTTTTGAACATTTTTAGAGAATATGAAAACTTCTGGAAAGATTTTTTTCCCAATTTTTTTGGAAAAAAAACTTGGCCTTACTGTGATTAAATTTGGATGCGTTCCAGATCATTAAAGCCTATAATAGACCAATTTCATATTTACGGGATTACTGCTAATTTAGCATGTTTTTCAAAGGGACGTCACTCGCTAACACCCGACATTCTGGTTTTCGGTCTCATCAGGAAATTGACGGTCAGTAAATATTTTCTTTGGCAACGGTTACGATTTTCACTGTGGTAAGTGCCCGAATAGCTTGAAATAATTTATCTAAAGACAATCGATATATTACCCCTAGTCCAGTGATAGATACATATGTATCCGAAATCTACTGCTGTCCCTTATTACAATGGAACCGTTAACTTGACTGTCGGGTCAGTAGGTTACTTCGCTTTGTGGAAAATGTTATAAAAACGGAGCCAAAGTTGGGATAAGAAATAAACATGAAAGTGGTCTATTAACAATTAAGGCA
>MJUU01020148.1:13065-23734 GCA_002080025.1 Modiolus philippinarum
TTTGGTTCAATTTGCTTCAGTAGCTTCAGAGGAGATAGCAAATATATGCTTTTTTCCATAGGGTCCAATGTTAAATCTAAGTTCAGCGCTGGCGGCCATGTTTTTTGGCGGATCGGAAAAATTTCGGCAAACTTAGTAAAGGACCTTCCATACATCATTCCTGTAAAGTTTGGTTCAAATTGGTCTAGTGGTTTCTGAGGAGATAGCAAAAATGTGAAAAGTTTACGGACGGACGACGACGGACGCCAAGTGATGGCAAAAGCTCACATGGCCTTTAGGCCAGGTGAGCTAAAAATGTCAGAAATTGGAATATTCCGGTAAACCTCTCCCGAAAGCTGTCCTTGAACCAAAAAATTAAGATGGTTTTGGAAAAATGTGACAGATAACTGTTGTATCTAATTTGTAGACAACTTCAGCTTTATTTCTGAACCCATTGCCATTTTTGTTTTGTTATTTTTATATAAATACTGTAGGATGAACTGATATTATAAGTTTTTCAAAATAAATGGTTTTTAACATCCAAAAAATATATTAATTCACAATTGAACAGGATTTTTAGGTAAGTGTGTCTCTTTTTGCTCATACAGTTGACCTGCTTCCCATTTTTGTAAGTAATTTAACTTTTCATAACTATTGCATACCTGCCAACTTTTGAAAATTGCCATGGGGGTTTTGCTGGGTGTCAAAAAAGAAAACTCTGAATAACTTGGCTACAGGGGGTCTTATGGTATTTATTTGTTGTTTAAAGTGTTGTAATGTGTTTCATCATTACATTCAACTCTTTCTTTAGTTGTTTAATTGTCTTACAGTGTCTTTTATTTGGAATTTCAACTTTTGATTTTTGGAGCCTCCATTGAGGTTTCCCTCAAAAAAACCCAGAAAGTGGGAAGGTTAGCAGGTATGTTGATGTTGAATACATAATAATATTTGTTGTCTATCTGGGAATGAAATAAAATTACTCCAAACAAAAAAAAATGAATAAGGGAGGCTTAATATTTTTTTTCTGACGAGTGAACTACTTTGGATTTATCTGTTTGCAAGAAAGCAATGACCCATTCACCAAAATAAATTTTCCAAAATTCATTAGATATACCCTTTCCATAAAGTCATTCTAACTTTAATCATATATTGTCATTAAGGAATGTTATATATATAAAATTTAGAGAAGAGGAACTTAAAATCAGATTTCAGAGGAGAGGATTGATTTTATTTTTTTAGACATAAAATGGAGAAATGCCTTTTTTGTAAAAATTATAAAAATCAATTCTGACATTAAACTTTCATAAGTTAAATATTATTTGTACCTTTATTAATCACCGATGTTAATGAATTCATAATGTGAAACATCTGTCAGTTATCTCATTGTACCAAGTCATACACTGTCAAAGACAAATAATTTTTAATTTCAGTATCAAAAGTGACTATTGATATGCTAATTAAATTATCTCCACTTTAACCATATATAACTAACTTGGTACAGGGAGATAACCGACCGAGGTTTCTCATTATCAGACATATGTAAAGCCCAGATGACTACCACTAATCATTGCAAATTAAAGTACTCTAATCCCATCAAATGATTTCAGCAGTGCAAAATTTGAAATGTGCTTCTACAATTTTTCTCCGGAGAAAATTTTACATAATGTTTTGTTTCTACTATTATATGTATATTAATGCATAGAACCAAGAAAATTAAATAAATTAGATATATACTTTAACAAGTCTTATATTACACCATATTACATGATAACAAGATACATTAAAACAAGTCTGGTATGGTACAAACCAATTGACCTCAGGGCTGTTCCTTTAAAACATAAAAGCCACCCAGTGAAGGCACTTTTAAAGCATCTGTGGGTGGTTGGCAAAAACTTCTTTTGTGATTGAACATGCCAAAAGAACATATCTGCCAACTATCTCCATTCATGGGAGTTTCTCCTATAAGAGCACAAAATTTTAAGAGAGATATTATTTCTTCCTTACTTAATAAAACATTCATTTTGTTATTGCATGATGATATAAATGTCATACAGATGCTAAAAACAAAGTGAATTTGAAGACAACTTAATAAGTTTATGAAATGCTTAGAGTTGTCTCCCATGTCAAATTTTCAAAGTTGACAGGTATGAAAGAATTCCAAACTTGCTTCTATGGGTGGCTAACCCATTTATACAGGGCTTTCCCCTGGTGCCACATGTCTTAATGGAACTGCCCTTCTTTACAACTCATTTAGATATCAAAACAAACTAATGCATCATAACACAGCCTTTTATCAGATGATTATCAACGTATAAACTTATTTTGATACTTAAATAAGTTTTGTCGAGTTTATAAAACACCTCATAGATTTTAATGCATCAAGTAATATAATTTGAATACCAGTACAATAATTGTTTTAGCGTCTCTGAAAATACATTTAGTTACTATTCTAAATGAAAATTTTCAAGTTCTTTAGCTGTTCGAAGGGTCTGGTGGAGATTTCTAGGAAACTGTCAAAGGATTATTTGTAATTTGTTTGTACAAACTAACATGATTATTTATACCCACAAAAAAATTTGAACAAAATATTTAAATATTTCAGATCAAATAAAAAAAAAAGAAAAAAAATCCATGAAAATCTAAATAAAGTAAAACTTTTCTGAAACTGGCCATCTTCATTGTATTTCTTTATATTGCGTAATGGCAATATTCACATAAATCTTAATTTTTCAAAAGTTATATTTGTATTTTAGGGCTATTCCATTTAAATCTACCATCTGGGGGGGGGGGGGGGGGGGGAGGGGTGAACGCCATATATTTTAGACCCCACCAGCAATAGAAAAAAATATTATTTCTGGAGATTATATCAATTTTTAACACCATATCAAAAAACATGATAAAAATTGCAGTAAATTAGGGTTCTGCCAATGTCCATTTCCACAACTTATGTTTTTATTGCATTTTAATAAAAAAATAAATAAGGAGCATAAAGAGAAAGGAATAACCAGAAGGTCTGATTGTAATAGGACAGAGCTTTCCACAAGGTAATACTTATTAGTTTGCAAAATTTTTATCCTTGCATTTATATTGAAAAGAAGTTGTACCATCAAATTATGTATCGTCATAAAAACTTGATTCCTCCTTTAATAAATCAAGTTTATCAGTTACATCTTTTTTTACGTTGGTATGACTTCTTTGCAACTTAAGCCACTTACATGATCTTACTGAGTGGTAATTTTTTACCAATTATTTATAAAAAAATTGCATAAAAGCAAATGATTTCTTTCTGTGAAGGGGATACAGCTTGCAGACAAAGATCTCAAACATAAAATTTTGAAGTATAGTTGTAAAAGTACTAAATATGATATCAATAATTAATTTATCAAATGAGCAATTAACAAACACCTAAATTTGCTCTTAAGGAATTATTTTTATTTATTATACCAAACCATGTTTTGATACTAGTGAAAATGGCTAAAATATAAAACAAGCATTCCAGCAGTCTACTTCCTTTTGTAAGCATGACAAGTTAAAAGGCCTAAAATAAGGCATATTTTTTCATTTATTTTTTTTTTCTTTGAGCTATACATTTAACTAAAAAACATCCATCATATCCATCAGATGGAATAAAAACCAAGGGAAATAAATATCAAATTTGCCCTTGTTAACAAAAGTAGACATAAAATTTAACAATAAAGTTTGTAATCTTTTTTTCAATAATTTAAGACTAGATATGATATACAATGCTTGCATTGAATCAATGGGTTAAGAATTAAATCTACAATTTTTAAATTTCCTTTTTATACTCCCTGTCAAAGTGGAGATCATTAAAAGTCAGAATAACACTAATATTCTAATAGCACTTCACTTTTAAAAGTTCAAAAGCATATCATATTTTTGTGTTTTTTTTCAATAATGAATATCTAAAAACATGCAAATTTTGAGATAAAATTTGGAATTAAATTATACAAAATGTATTAAAGTTACTCCCAAAAGCCCATAAATTCAATAACAAATAATGTACATCAAAGTTAAGGATTTTAAAACCATTTGAAACCATTCTCTGTCAATAGTCCATATAACAATGATTCTGATTGGTCAGTTTGAAGCAGCTGCAGCCAATGGCCTTTCGTCTATAATTCCATTAAATGGTAATTTATTCTGAAGACAACTGTAGCATTTAAAACAGACTCTCTCTTCTCCAATCAAATTCTGATGTGGTATAGAAATATAGTTGTTGCTACAATCATGACAGAAGATATTCCCACAATTCCTGAAAAAAAAAAAATAGAGATTAACTTAAATGTCAGAGTACTGTTAAACTAATATGATAGAAATATCTGTTTTTCCAATGCATAAAGACAGTCTATATAGCCAATAAGTAAATACTTTATTGTAGCAAATAAACCTTCAGTAAGCAGAATTGCACATAAGAAAAACATAAAATGGTGTGCCATGACTAGTTGTCACCTGATATAAATGGGGGTAATCACAAAATTACCGAACAGAGTTGTCATGAACCGAAGTCCGAAAGACAAAACGACAATTCATGTGGAGACCACCAGAAAAATTGCTGACCACAATGGTCCTGACTTGGTACAGGCATTTCAAAAGAAATGATGGGTTAAACAGGTTTTATGGCATGCCAGACATACCAGCAATTTGATTTTTTTATGTTCTTCCAAGAGATTTTATCTGAATCTAATTTTATTGAGAAAATATATACTACTGTATAGCAATTTGAGATGCTGTACACATACAATATTGAAAAGTGGTAGTACTAAAAATTTGTTTTAGAATTAGGCATGTTGTTAAAGAGATCAAGAGTGGAAAGTACAATAGTTTTTATATTAAAATCATTGTTTGATTTGTACCCTGTAGTATGTCCTACTGTATTGGGCTGGAAACAAATGTACTGGCCCAAAACATGACAAAGAGCTGTACGAGACACAAAACAACTGTCTAATGATGTGATACATGATCAATATGAAAACACTCGTTTCATGATTTTTTCATCAGCCAATACACTGATTTGAATTTACAACAGGAGAATTTTGAGTACTTGTTTATAAAACATTACTTCAGTATCAATATTTGGAAACCTCACTCTTTCAAATGGCAATTTATTAGCCCCAAAAGAAAATTCTAAACTAACCTAATGTCTACTCCAATTCTGTATCTCAATTGAGTTCATTAGATAATTATTCAAATCATTGGATGTATAACATACATTCCTATCAAGATGTGATCAAAAGATACTCTATATTTACCCTCCAGTTTTACAAGATCTTAAAACTGAACAAGATTTATATCCACTCTTCAAATCTATTATACCTGCAATGGTGTTTCCTCTTAACAATACCAAATGCTGTATTACACCCAGCACAATGTGTCACTACATAGTCTGGTACCCATTTAACTATCTTGGCATCAGATTCATCCAACTGTTCCCAGCTAACATCTGAAGCATTACTACAGCCACCAAGTGAATTAATTTCCCCATTGGAATCTGGTGACATTAACTAAAGAAAGAAAACAGAAGCCTCATATTTCAGCAGTTTAAAATAAATTCATTTTAAAAATCATATAGTTTTCAAATTACTTCTATACTGATAGTTACGAAAATTCAAAGTACCTTCCCTGATACCATATTTTAAATGGTCGTTATAAAAATGTGCTTTCATTGAAAAGTTTTCAGATGAAAGCTTCATCTGTAACTACTACTGTAAACCGGGAAAATTTTGCTCTGTCTTTATTTTGCTGTAAATTGACAGAATTTTAGTTCGTGCAGTTTTAAATTCACACTGCCAAAGGATGAGTGGCAATAAGACCCATATTTGGCCCAAAAAAATCAAGTTGTTTAAAATAGTGTGATATTTATGGGAAATATTAACTATTACATCTGGCTACAAAGAAAACATATAATAATACGAATTCCTTTCATTTTGACGTTATTGTGACATCACAAGGAGCCGTCGTTTTGAAAGAAAATCAGAAAATCTGCAATTTTGAATGTTCTCAAAGCAAATTTTCTTTAAGTGAACATGGGGCACATGCAATCAACAACTTCAAACTTTCAGAAATGATGTATTTCACCATTTTACACATTTTGACTAAATATGAAGTTGTTATTCAGATGTGCCCATATTTTTCAAAGCACAAAAATGTGCAAAACACAGCAAATATCTATGAAATTCTGAATATTTCCAAAAATATAGCTTTTGAGTTAACTGATTATCATGAGAATCAAACTGATATGGAAAAAAGCTTTATCATTTTCATAAAGCCCTATATTTGTTCAATATTTCAGGAATATAAGACGTCTGTTTGTATAGTTTTAGTTTCATGGTAAATCTTGGGCCAAAAATGGGTCTTACTGCCACTCATCCTTTGTGACCAATGATTTCAATAAAAGAGCAATATATTCGTGCCGTTTTAATTTTGCGCTTCTATTTCATACTCGAAAATTGCGAAAATTTCCCAGTTTACAGTAGTTAGTTGAAGTTAAATAGAACTTTAGCTATTATAAATAAATAATACGTCCTGCAAGTCTCTTTCTACTTCATTTGCAAAGTCCAGAATATGGACTTTTGAACCATATTCAATCCGGAAACAAATCTATTTTCATTAGGTATACATTTATTTCAATAGGTTTAGAAATCCAGTATTCCTTCTTACTGGTATCCAAGGCAATTGCTTCCACCTTCAATTACACAAGAGTTCTAATATATAATGCACTAAAACTGTCATATCTTGAAGAATAAAATATTCTGGTTCAGAATAATCAAACCCACGCTTATTTTGAGCTGTGAACCAGAAATCCAACAATTTCTCATAGTAGTACATAGGCAAATGGTATCCGGTGACAGCATTACATGTATATTCTCGGAGGTCACAGGACGAGACTTACAAAGCCTATTAAGGTGTACTGTAAGAATCCAACAAAATATATATCTTTTCAAACCAGATTTAACATGCCCCAGTTTTTACAGACTTGCACTGTCACACAATGACAGAGCAGTAACCTCAAATTAATTGTGCGCGAGATTATTTTGATGCAGTCACTCTCACTTAAGCTTTTCTGTATGGTTTCCTTGTTATGTTATTGTATGTAAGGAGGGCCATTTTCTGCCTTCTCTGGTTCTATCATCATTTTTTTCCCCCAATAACCCCTCCCCCCCCTTTTTTTCCATTTTTAATAAAACTAATTCCATTCCATTAAATTCTATGTAATTGGTCAATTTAAATTCAATTAAAATGCTGCTGATGTTTGACCTAAGAAAAAGCAGTTCAGTTTACCGCCAAACTTGTAATAAGCCTGTATCTGAAAAACAAGATGATCAACCTATCCAAATTTTTCACTAATAACAAAAAACAAGAGGCTCTCAAGAGCCTGTATTGCTCACCTGGGTCCTGCAGCACTTTAATTCCCAATTGATGGTCCATCTTTGGTGGTGTATATGTACATAAAAATCAGAAACTTTTTATAAAATTTAATTAAAATTGTTCAAGCAGTTTCAGAGAAGATTTTTGAATGCAGTTTCCAAACTTAAGGGGCCTACGTTAATATACGTTCCCTGCTGGCAGCTATTTAACATAAAACTTTGAAGAGGGTCACATAAGGACTATCATATCAAAATTCTACTGAAATTGTTCAAGCAGTTTTAGAGGAGAAGATCTTTTTATGCATTTCCCACTGGGTCCAATGTTAAACTAAGTTTTGCTACTGGTGGCCATGTCGGAAGACAGATCAGCACCAAAGTAACAAGCTTGGTCAAATCTCACAAGTTTCATTTATGCAATGTTTAAATTGAATCCATTCAATGGTTTTCCATGATATCTTTGTATGCATTTCCCCTTAGGGTCCAATTCATTGCTGGAAGCCATGTTGTATGATGGATCAGAACTGAAGTAACAACACTTGGTCAGCTTCTCATAAACAAAGTTTGGATTAAATCTATTAAGCAGTTCTCTAGAAGAAGATCTTTTGTTATATTAAGTTCACAGCTGGTGGCACTTGGTCAGCACCTGACAGGCATCATTCATGTCATGTTTGATTTAAATCCATTCAGCAGTTCTTTAGAAGATCTTTGTGTGCATTTCCCATAGGGTCCAATGCTGTCAGTCATGTAAGATGACAGTTTGGCACCAAAGTAATAACACTTGGTCAGCACCTCATAAACATCATTCATGAAAAGTTTGGTTCAAATCCATTCAGTGGTTCTAAAGTAGAAGTTCTTTGTATGCATTTTCCCATAGGGTCTAATGTTAAAATTAAGATCCCCGCTGGTGGCCATGTTGGATGATGGATCGGCACCAAAATTACAACACTTGGTCAGCACCTCATAAGCATCATTCATGCCCAGTTTGGTTCAAATCCATTCAGTGGTTCTCAAGAAGAAGTTCTTTGTATGAATTTTCCCATTAGTTCAAATGGTAAACTAAGTTCCCCGCTGGCAGCCATCTTGGAAGTGGTTGGAAAACTTGAATGTGTCCAACATGCTGAACATTTTTGCATTTTAAACTTGACCTCTATCTCAAAGCGTTTTTGAAATATAGGACAAAAAGTAAAAAATCATGAAAAATTTTACCAATAAAGGACCACAATTCATATATAGGTACTTGGATTTTCTTCAAAATATCCATGTGGGTAGATCTTAACATGCTGAACATTTTTGCAATTTAAACTTAACCTCTATCTGTTATAGTTTTTTCAATAAAAAATAAAAAACATCAAAATTTTGAAAATTTTACGGAAAAAGGGCAATAACTCTTAGACGGGTTGTCAGATTTTCTTCAAAATTTCTGCATGGGTAGATCTTCTCATGCTGATCATTTTTACTCCTGTCAGATTTTTGATATCTGTAACGGTTTTTGAGTTATTTGCCAAAAACTGTAATTTACCCCTATGTTCTATTTTTAGTAACAGCAGCCATGTTGTTTGACCTAAGACATACAAAATAACAAATTTGAAACTAGATACCCTAGTGATGATTCAGTTAAAGTTTGGTTCCATTTGACCCAATGGTTTCAGAGGAGAAGATTTTTGAAAGTGAGCTAACGACGCACGGATGACGGACGGACGACGGACGCCAAGTGATGGCAAAAGCTCACCCTTGCATAGCCAGGTGAGTTAAAAATGCTTTTATCTGAATCCTACTTATTTTTAAACTGAGTAGTGAACATCCTTAAACATTGTTTGTTTCTTTCTTGAAATTACAGTATCCTTATAACTAGAGACCAGAGGCTCCCAGGAGCCTGTATCGCTCACCTGGCATTCAGTTGCCACAATCAAGGTAACATTGTAAGTTATACAGTTGATCTTCAGTTTCTCAAACTTTCGTAGCTCGAACACCTCCAATATCTTGTACTGTTTTTAAAGTCTGATCATGTTTTACTATATTTTTTTGTTGGGCTTTTTTGACAAAAAACGTTCTTGCTAAGGACCACTTTCGACACCAGTTTTGAAGTCGAGACGTCATTTTGTAAATGGCAGTCGACAAACAATTTTCAACATCGGTTTTGAAGTCGCAGCATCAATATCTATTTGGAAATCAAATTTCATTGAAATCGGACAATGTTGAATTTTCCCGCCTTTTTTGGCAGCCATTTTGAAAATGGCTGTCAACAAACAATTTTTAACATCAGTTTTGAAGTTGCAACATCAATATCTATTTGGAAACCAAATTTCATTGAAATCAGACAATGGGCGCGTTCATAGTTATACCATTGTTTACAAATGGTAAATACTTTTACCATTGGTAAACCATTGGTACAATTGTTAACCAATGGAATTTTCCATCGGTAGACATTTTTTCAGACCAACCACAGTGCTGTAAGTTTTACCAACGCGGGAAAAGAATAAACCAAAATGGCGTCTGGAATGATTAAAGATCTGACAAGTCAAATATTTCCTATCAGTATTAAAGTAAAGGGCGTGGAATATCGTATATTGATACGAGGAGACAACATTAAATTGCTTTCAGAGAGTAAGTTTTCATAAATTATGTTATATAACGTCACGAGAGCAAAATGAGATGTTTGATTTGTTGTTTTGATCAAAATAATTCTGGAATAAGGGGCGGAAAGGGGTGTGTCTTTTCCTTTCTCCCGCCCCTTGCTCCTTTCTCCCGCCCCTTGCTCCTTTTCTCGCCCCTTGCTCCTTTTCCCGTCCCTTGCTACATTCTATCACCCGTCTCTCCTTTCTCCCGTTCTCTTTTCACCCGGTCTACCTTTTATTTTATTTTCCTGATCCTGATCCTTACCCTAAGGTAATAGAATGACACCACTGGTCTCTGTTAGTTAACTGAATTATCTTTTCCCTTCTTTATTTCTTTCTCATTTCTCCTGCCTCCTTTCTAATTTCTCCCATACATCCCTTCTCTCTGGCCATCTCTCTCCTTTTCCCGCCCACATTCTTCCGGTTTTCCTCTACACTGTCCGCCCGCCCCCTCTGCAATATTATACACATCTTGCATATTTTGCATGTGATCTCTTGTTTGGTCATCGTTAGTCAAAGTACCAGTCTTGGCTGGTGTCAATACTGACCGTCGATTGTACGGGTTCCTGTGTACAATTCATATTTATTTAACAAAAAGTAATTAATTCAATAAAATCCCTCACAAACAGAATTGCGTGATATATGAGTGTAAGATGACGACCATTTGATT
This sequence comes from Modiolus philippinarum, assembly GCA_002080025.1. NCBI lineage: Eukaryota > Metazoa > Mollusca > Bivalvia > Mytilida > Modiolidae > Modiolus > Modiolus philippinarum. The sequence goes on from MJUU01020148.1 coordinate 23,715, forward strand.
TTCGGGGGGGGGGGGGGGGG
>MJUU01020153.1:0-11722 GCA_002080025.1 Modiolus philippinarum
TGAATTTCACCCCTTTGTTCCTTCGGTATTCTACTGCCGTTGTTTTATGATCAAGACCTATTGAGCTTATCTAGATCAAACAAGATAACATTGTTCAAGGGCAATCCACATGTATAAATTGTTCCGATACAACAAGATCAAATAGAGATCTTGTTTGATCTTAACAAACTTAACTCGTCTTGATCGTTCCTGAACGCAATTTACAAGTGTATCTTACTTGATCTTAAACTATCTAAACACGTCTTGATCATCCTTGAATTCAGTCATCTTGAAAAACAACTTAAAGTTTTACACTGTCTTAACAAAACTGTGCTCAGCCTATAAAGATCATGATAAGACCAAAATGGGTAAACAAGATCATAACATATCTGCTATTCTTAATTAGTTATTAATCTATGGAAAAAAGAAGGGAAACGGGGAGTGTGTCAAAGAGACAACGACCCAAAGGGGAGTAATAACAACTCAAAGCCACCATAAGATCTTCAATGAACAGTGAGAAAACCCCACACCCAACGGCAGGTTGGAGTCGGCTCCCGAATAAAGAGTAATCAAGTTCAGCGAAATAAACATCATCCTAGACTCCTATAGACATAAAGTAAACTAACTAGAAAAAAGACAAGACACACAAAGGCTTAATAAATCTCCTGACTTAGGACAGGCGCAAACCTGCTGCGGCGGGGTTAAACTAGTTTTATTGGGCCCAAACCTTCCCCCTATAGCCAATGTGATAAATAAAAAAACAATCGTAACAACAGTAAAATTCAGTTGGCAACAGGACTGAGTCAATTGTGAAAAATGAAACTGAAAGAACTAAATACACGGACATAAACATGAAATCACAAGAGACTACTAGCAGTTAAGTGACATTCCAGCTCCAGACCCATTACCAACTGACAAAGTAAGTTATGTACCCTCAGTATACAGCTTCCACCAAGATCCCTTCCTGTGAGGAGTTTAGCATAATGATTTCATGCATATACCGGAAACCATAACCCGTGTCCATGCAATACAGATTTTAGGAATTTAGAATGTGTTTAGTTAAAATGCAAAGCCCCTATCAAAAAATCTAAAAATATAAAAAAAATTTAATACTTTGTTTATTTACACTATCAAAAAATCAATGTTAATACCAAAGAAGGCCATACGTAATGACTTGACGACAATACCGTAATTATAACCCTTATGAATTAGACGATTTAAAGGTTTTATAAGTTTGTTAGGCGAGTTTAAGTATTTTTTACTCTTTTGCATTCTGCAAACTCAAAAATCAAAATGACGTGAATTATATACTAGTTTTTCCTTTTGGTCCTTTAGCAAATATTTGTTTAAGTTCAATGGTCGTATACGTTTTTAATGTCAATTATTTTGCTTTCCCTGTGTTATGTATTGTGACGTAGTCATTGTTGAATTAGGCCATGGGCTAAAATCACTTTCCGTGCACCCCCTTCCCATCTAGACCGATTTATTGTTCAGCCCTCCTATATCCCCTCTTCAAAATAAAATATGTTAACACGAACATAACCTGCACACATAGACAGTTTAGGGCAATTTTTATAGTACACCACGAAAAATTCTTGTATTTTCGTTTTAAGCTAACTTTCATCTTTTAATAACTTTCTCTTAATAACCCAAGATTTAAAGAATATTTACATCGTATCTACCCCAATGAACTTGAAATTAAAGAGACAACCGATACACCCGATTCTGCTTCATACCTTGACCTTTTGTTAAACATTTACGAACATGGACGTCTGAAATCTAGATTATATGACAAACGTGATGATTTTGACTTTCCAATTGTGAACTTTCCCTTTCTCTGCAGCAATATACTTGCATCCCCAGCATATGGAGTATATATTTCACAATAAATTCGTTACTGTAGAACGTGCAGTACATACAGTGACTTTGTGGAAAGAGCAAAAGCACTGTCACAAAAACTGTTGAGTCAGGGATATGTTCAGCCTTTGTTACTTTCGTCCCTTCAGAAATTCTATGGCCGTCACCACGACATCATAGATAGATATGAAATGTCAGAGTCACAAATAAAAACTGACATTTTCAGCTAGATTCGCGTCTTCCCGGATTTGACATTACCGGTTTTGACTTTACTCTGGATTGACCCACTGACAGTGTGACGGGTGCTGTGCACAGAGCAGGGCATGCTTACCCTTCTGGAGCACCTGATGTCACTCTTGTTTATTGAGAGTTCACACTGTTAGTGCTTTAGTTTTTTGTGTTGTATATGTAAAGTTCGTGTGTTTTGTGGGCATGTGGTGTCTTTGGTCTTCCGTCTTTTGGTGTTCTTGCTTTTGCCTTGTCTCTGGACTTTGATTTGTGTAATCTTGTGCTTTGTTCCTTCGGTATTCTACTGCCGTTGTTTTTTAAGCTTCATAATAGACCATATCCGAGTTCTGGTATTCAGATACAACAGCTGTTGTTTGTCCGCCCTACTTCACAAACGTGTCCGCCCAATGTGACCAAGAATGCACTTCAACAATATATATACAGTTTCATGACGTTTTAAGCTTCATGAAGTATCGTTTTCTATATTGTGACGTGATCTGGTAAATCCTAATAATAGAGCTAGGATATGGTCTATTGTTTAATGATAAGTAATATGTGCTGAAATTTGGTACCAAATTAAAGCTTATTTAATATCGTTTACAGTGAACTAAAGTCTGGGCACTTGACGGAATTTTTATGATCTGGGGATACAAAAAACGTACCCCTTTCCCTGCAAAACAATTGCGAAAATGACGATTTTAGGCTGTCAATTCCTTTCAGACTTTCAGATTAACAAGCCTCGTCATTTGATCTAGTTCTTATGCCTAACTTATCAGTTGGGGTACAATTGAAGGCCATAAATTTTGATTTTCGGTATAAAAATTTTACAAAATGGGATATTTCGGTATTTTAGATTTTTTCATAATTTCGACTTTCTGACTTTATGGTAGTAAAAATCTTAATATGTATTTAATAATGATTTATGATATAATAGCAACAAATCATGTGCACACATTTTAGTTTCAGACGTATTGTAGGTTCAGAAATGTCCAAATTAGCACCCTCTCATAAAAATTAAGGGAAAGTATGAAATATTCAGGCTCTAAATGATAAAAAAATTAATGTTTTATTGGAATTCTAGTATGTATTTCACTAAAGGTGAAATGCAGAAGATAATTTAAGTAGATTTAAACTTTTTAAAAGGTCTGTTTTTTACTCTTCTGCTTGAAATTGAATGCAACTGGGAATTTTCCGTTTTTCAGAATTTCTGCTGTTTTGACTTTGAGATGCAAATTCTTCATGAAATTGATATATAACTTGTAAATGTTGATTAAATACCCTTTATTATATTTAACATTTTAGACTAACTACAGTCTCATAAATTACAAAAAAATTATCCCTGACCACAAATATTCAACACAATTTATTTCATTTTAGTCAGCTTGAAAACCTTAAACATTGTAAAAAGGTCCAATAACATAGACGTGACGTCGGATATTGTTACCTGACGTTATAACATTAAAACGACGTCAAAAATGCAGAGTGACTTCATTTTTTCAGTTTTGCATGTTATTTGCAATATCTGTTCGGAATGAGATTGTTATTAAAGTTTCAAAGTTGATCATGAAAGTTGAAATTATATATATTCACAAAATTTTTTAAATGTATTCAAGTCCGTTGGATACGATATAAACCCACCTGGCTGTAGTATTAAAATATCAATCGAACTGACAAATTTATCCGTCAGAATTGGGTTTGACAATGAAATGATAGCAAATTACGGACTTCCATCGTCTCAGATAGGTTTCAGCATATACTAGTCGTTGGGGAATGACACGGGCTCTGGGCCCCAGGTTCCAACCTTTTTTAACTTGGGGTTCAGGGCTCCAACACTATGGATCCGGGCTTCAACGCTTGGGTTTCAGGCTCCTCTCAAAGGGCTGCGGGGTTCATAAAAACTATTTTTTCGGAATTATCCATTTTTTCGGACAGGCGGTAAAATAGCAAAATTGTCTATTTTCCGGCTAAAACTATATTTACAATTTTTTTTTAGAACTAATTTGAACCAACTCGTAATATCGCTCTTTCATTTTTGTATTTTTATTTCATAGAATTTGCAACATAGTTGCAAATTACTGACTTACCATTATGAATAAGCACGCCAACTGTCCGGAATTTATTGATGATATGGCAATCAATATCTATGTTTTTTAGCCTCAAAAACTGAAAGAAAGCTTGTATTTAGATGTATTGGAGACAAAAATACGGGGGAAAAGTATCGCTTCATTTAAAAAGAAAATATAGAAGAAATTTTATGTCTATTAGTAATAAACATTCAATTACGTTACTGAAACGCTGATATTCATAAATAAAACGTCAAAAAGTTAAAGAGGGACATATCCGCTAGACATTTCAAAATTTCAATAATTCGGACCATCAACAGAACAGAACAGCTTACTTGTATGGTGTATTTGGAATGTGCTTTTCCAGTACATTTCATCAACAGCAAGGACATGGAAATCCATAACTGATCCTTTTGTATTTTGTATGATATATAGATACTAAAGCATTTGCGACCCCAAACTATAAAACGGGGGACATTCCTGCTAGACACAAAAAAGAAAATTATGGTTCGGATACAAATACAAATACTCGGTGGAAACTTGTAGAAATTCTTGATCTCTTATAAAAGTACTTAATCATAGCTTATTTTGATTTTCTCTTAGATGATGCAAATTTTATCTTTTTCCCATTTAATTTTTTAGTAGATAATTTTGCGGGCGGGACAAATCTCTTCTTATGATTTCATCTTCATTTTCTACGGTATCTTCCTGTTGGTGCTACCAGCAAGTTTTCTATGCTTTAGTATGACTTCATAGAACATACATGCGAAAAAAACAAACATCTACGGTGAATTTTCGAGGAAAGATGATCAAAATATCATCATAATTCGATATCGTTTGTTACACGGGACAATCGAAAAAATAACGCTATCACAAATATTGGAGACTGATAACTCTAACAAAAACCCGTTTCTTATTAATTTTCTTATCTCACCATGTAGTATATTTCTCAAGCTTTAATTTTATATAATTACAGTAAGCATTTTAATTCATTCAGTTGTAGAACGGAAGTTAGGAACAATAAGAATATATATAATTTGAGTGAGGGAGCTATATCCGACATCACGTCATATCATTTCAAACACAAAAATACACAAAGACTCCCATATATCACAAATAAGATCATATGCGTGGTTTATGGGCAGTTATACAACAATTCAACTTTGAATTTTGTAAAATTCCGAAATGCTGAAAATTCCCATTTTTCACGAAAATCGCCCAACATATACAATTTTACCCATATTTTGGCGTTTTAATTGCAAATTGCGATATAAAATGCATTCCTTTGAAAGAAAGTAAAATATTAGTATGTTTTGTTCATATATATGTACAAACAGGCATATTCTGGGAATTTTTAAACATCATGTTATTGAGGTAGGGGTAAAACTTTCAGTATCTAGGGTCACATTGAACACTCCTTGTTCTTCTAAATATTGTTTTAATATAACTTATATATCGGTTTAAACAATGAATTGGCATATCTGTAGATAAATCCTCCAGATTTGCCACATATAACTATTCAAATGTGAACTTTGGACAATCTGAAAAATAACTAAATACCGAAGTTACTGTGAATTTAAATTCTACATATGCGCATTTCGACAACTTATGTCTCTTCAGTGCAGATAAAATCTAAACGCTTCGAAAACTATAAACTCAAAGACATTCTTTATTTTTCTAAACAATATATCAAGACAACTTATGTATCGCTTAGCACAATCAAATGTCATATCTGTAGATGTATCCTCCCGATTTGACATATATTAATCTGAAATCTGAAAATTCCCATTTTTCATCAGTTTGGCCAAATATTGAGTTTAAGTGAACAAATGGCTGTTAAAATACCAAATCGTGATGTAATTGATGCAACATTACCATATATAACACATATTTTGCGTGTTCTGGTTATTTTTATAAGAACATAGACAAAAAATTGATAATTTTAGGGAAATTTTGTTGGGGTAGGGGTAAGATTCTCTGTATTCAGAGTCACATGAAACAAGAAAATCAAATTTTCAAAATTTGGAATTGAGATGCACTTCGGGTTCTTTAGACCATCAAACTCACGCAATTTCAATGAAAATATCTAAATTTTCGACAATATTTCATAGGGGTAGGGGTATGTTTAATGGCGCTAAGGAACGTATTAGGCATAGAAATTGTAAAAATTTGGGCACTTTGGAAAGCTAATGAGCAATCATTTGCTACATCGTTTTTTATAACTGGGAAGAATTTGGTCAACATTTTGAAGCAACTGAAAGAAAACTTGAACGAAAAACGAAATTTTCCAAACTTTCGGTAGGTGGGTCTAAAATGAGCCCTGTTCCACCAGTGCGTGCAGATTATGCTCGTGTTAACATGTTTTATTTTGAAGAGGGGATATAAGCGGACTTAAAAAATGGGTGGGGTTGGGAAGTTGGGGAGGGTGCATGGGAGGTTATTCCAGCCCATTGACTAAATGAAGGTAACAATAAAATTGCCATACAGAATCGTTAAGAACAAAATTCAAAGACGTAAATAGACAAAGCAGGTGTAAAACAATCAGACAATCCGACAAAATGTAAACCGAAATGGTCCTGTCGTGCTACAGACATTTCAAAAGAAACGTTGGGTTAAAATAAGTCGGTTTATGGCTATCCTAACCAAATCGTCTATTGTGGTAGTGTTCAGTAGCAGCTAAACAGCAATGGTTATTCAAAGTCTTCGATAGTAAAAAGTAATATTCATCCAAATGATTACTAAGAATGAATCTTGAATCACAATTTGGACCGAAACTTAAATTTTTTAGACAAGGGACTGATATCTTTTAAAGAACTTTTTTACGATCGTTGCAGACGGGATTTTTAAGCCCTGATTAATGTGAAAGTCTGTATTATTTGTGCTTACTGTGAAATATACACCTTGTCAACAGGAGAAGGTGATATATTACTGTCGATTTTATCAAATAGATAATTAAAATAATCTCTTTTGTCGTAGATATTTTGAATGAGCTGACGATTTTCGTTAAATTCAAGATGTTTGTCCAAAAAAATGTATATCTAGTGGTTTCTGTCGTTTCTTTTATATAATAATGGCGGCAGACTCGTTTTTAGCTCACCTGGCTATGCCAGGGTGAGCTTTTTCCATCACTTGGCGTCCGCCGTCCGTCGTCCGTCCGTCCGTCCGTCGTAAACTTTTCATTCAAAGATCTTCTCCTCTGAAACTACTGAGCCAATTTGAACCAAACTTGGTCACAATAGTCCTTGGGTGGTCCCCTTCAAAAAAGGTATCCGGCATNTTTAGACAAGGGACTGATATCTTTTAAAGAACTTTTTTACGATCGTTGCAGACGGGATTTTTAAGCCCTGATTAATGTGAAAGTCTGTATTATTTGTGCTTACTGTGAAATATACACCTTGTCAGCAGGAGAAGGTGATATATTACTGTCGATGTTATCAAATAGATAATTAAAATAATCTCTTTTGTCGTAGATATTTTGAATGAGCTTACGATTTTCGTTTAATTCAAGATGTTTGTCCAAAAAAATGTATATGTAGTGGTTTCTGTCGTTTCTTTTCTATAATAATGGCGGCAGACTCGTTTTTATATTATTGCACAATATTACCATGGACCAGGGATTAATTGTTGTCATATCTGACCTATTGCCATATTTCAGATACTTTTTAAAGCACAAAATCATCACTTTAATTGTTTACCATAATTATCAACGCGTAGGCAGTTTTCTAAACTTTGTTGATATGAATACATTTGTATGATTGAAAAGTAGTTTTATTTCATTTATTTAATGCATTCATTTAATGTAATTTCGTTGACCATCCACCACGAAAAAGTCTTTTTACACAGCAATACATGGGAAATGTTACATTTGCGTGATCAACTTGAAAATTAATTTTAAAGTTACTGAACATTTACAGATCCTTAAACAAAACAGATTGTAATCATTGAATATAGAACAAATCACCGGTACGAACATATTTATATGAACTGATTCCAAAAGTTTATTAGACTTACGATAAGTGACTGTTTATAACCACGTGACTAGTCGATGCCGTGATAAGCTGAAAATATGTAAATACCTATTTTTCTAGAATGCGAACATACGCTCCATCGTACGTATCTTTGACAGCGTTCAATACATGCGACTGGTGCAAAAACAGATAAAATAATAATAGATGAGTGACTTCATTCTACAAAAGTATCAGAAGTTTAATTATGTCTCTGATAGAATCAGTCTACAAAAGTATCCGAGTTTTAATAAGTTTTAACCGTTGACAATCCCGCATCCGTGACCAGAAAAGACACGGATGTAGCTTTGATCGACGTTTAGCAAAGCAAAGAATTCCGCTAGGGCCGTCTGAAACTTACTGTAGGGTATGAGCAGAGCTCGTTGTTGAAGGCCTCATGGTGACTTCAGGATATAGTAAGTGAGAACCGAACCGAACCGTCAATCAAAAGAACGAACAATCCATGGACAATGGCAAAATCAGACACACTAAGAAACAAGGACACCACATGAGTACAGGACAAAAAAGAAAAATGAAAGAACAACAATAAAAGCGTTGCTTGGATCTACCATGTACATTGTATTTGTAGAGATATTGTCTCATGTGCATTAACTCCATATCCTTTCTTTGTTTCTCTGCATTGTGGCAGTCTACAATAGCATCAAAACTCTGACTGTTTTAATCTACAGGAGTAATAGATGATATTGTCAATTTAAAAATCTACAAAAAAGTATCAGAGGTTTATTTTGTCTCTGAAATTATCATTTTAAAATATTATTAAAGATTTAATTTGTATCCTATAGATCAGATGTTAAATTTATTTAATATTAGTATTATAGAGGTTCGGTTTGTCTCAGATAATAATAGACGTTTAATTTCTCTCTGACAGTGTAAATCTACAATATTTTCAGAGGTTTAATATTTCTCTTATAGTATAAACCTAACAGTTTCACATTTATAACATTTTTTAAAAAGTCAGCAAGTGATAGACTTTTATTATTATCAAGGGGGTGGGGGGATTAGGGGGGCTCACGAATCTTTGTTGTTGCTATTTACCGAGTTAATACCCAATAATCTAACCATTTTACCAGGTATGTTTACATAAACCAAAGAGTTCACCAATGTTTACATGTGACCTTCAGAATTCCATGTTAAAGTTTTTTAATGGTCTGTCGGTGATTCCGTTTATGATGTTAATGCCTGGAGTAGCAGACAAATTTAGGACAATTTATTTTTCGAAAATAGTCCAAGAGAAATGTTTGGAACATTACGTTGGATTTTCTTTGAGTCACTAAGAGTGTGTTTCTTTCTAACACAAACGATACAAACGACAATGCGCGTAGTCGTTTAGGACACAAAAGATGCAAACGATACCATCGTTTGCACAAACGATGGATGCGAGAAATCATCGAGTATTCGTTTGTCGTTTGTCCCATTATCTCACAATATGCGATACATTTGTTTCTATCTCCCTTGTCGTTTGCTAAACGATGACGAACGAGGCTTGTCGATTGCATCGTGTTGTTAGAAACAAATGCACTCTAAATCAGACGTATCATAATAAAATAAAATATGCGGTTGAGAAAATTTGTTCAAATGACAGCAGGAAAGAACATTAAGTTGTTCTCTGATTAATTATCCGTGTTGTATTTCTGATTTAAGGTAGTTCGATCCTAATAAAATATCGGACAGAATTTTTTTTTATTTTAAGATATTTTGTAGTTCTAAGCCCATTTGTTCAAAAAATAAAATAAAAATGACAGGTCACCGATCATCTTTTCCTGCTATTAGGCTTTGAAAATCAGACCAAATTCAGTATTTTTAGCAAATTTTTCAAAGAATATATAGGGAACTGTGAGAATATGGTTATTGTTTAGCTTTCATGTGAAATAAACATCACTCACAGATAGATTTTTTTTTGACATTTCAGAGGAAAACATTTCAGCTGTATGTTGAACTGAAAAAAATCTATATATCCCCGTTTGACTAAGAGAGATATTTAATATAGTATTTACGGGAAAAGGGAGCCAATCCATGGGAAAGTGTATGTCAATCTATTATGACGTCACAATGAAAAGGTCAAATAAGGAATATTGCGGCTTGAAAATCAAATCAATTCTGCATCCGACTTGTGTTTTGCAAATGCGCCAATCGAATACGCCGTGTATTAGTGTCAATTTACGTCAATTCATCATCTAACTCTTTTTTAATTGTAGGGATACAGGCTTTGAAATGGTGCCTATGGATCTGACAGTTAGTGGTATATACATTGGGCATAACTTAGTAATTACACGTCAACACGATTTATACTGATATGTGTACTGAAATTAACCCATTATGAGTGAACGACTGTTATTCTGCAGTAGACATCATTGTTGTGTATCTACTCGTCGTTATTCCCTTGGTACTCCATGTTTGGTACTACCACTATGTACTGTTTATGTTCATACCGGAATTTTTTACATGTAGTCTTGTATTTTGAAACATGCATTGTACTTGAGAAACTAGACATAGCAGTACGGGCGTAACCTCTTATATACATTGTGTATAAGTAAACGAGGACGTGTTGCAAATTACTCCGATTATTTCATAAAATGGTATTTTCATTAAGTACTCAAGTTGCCGTTTTCTTTTTTTATCTAAGGGTATTTTCACCAAACCCTTTATCAATTTTGAGCAGCGTTTTACAATTGTGCGAAGATACATTGGAAGTTATAAATATTATTTTGAATACTCCAATGGGATATTTAGATTACAAGATTGTCCTTCTCTCAATCTCGATTCTAATCGCACATTGAATTCATACTTGATATTAGTATTTATATGATTGACACACAATATGGTATTTAAAAAAAATATTTATGATATATTGTGTTCAAGTAGTAATAATCCGGGGACAAATTTTGGACATAATGACCGCGCGTCCCCGAAATATACAATTGAGAGTTAACCGCCCCTACGGGGACGTACTACAGTGAACAAAAAATAAATACAGATTGATACATGGGCATTTCCATATTGGCCTGGTTATCATCCCGAGACACCCATATTGGTCCGAGACGAAGTCGAGGGACGATATTGGTCGAGGGATGATAATCAGGTCAATATGGAAATGCACATGTATTAAACTTTTTATTACATACCTCCGATGTTTAGAACGGCGTTTTACATTTGGGCAAATCGGCATTACATTTGGGCAAAATAAGAATACAATTGAGCAAATAAAAATGTTATGTTTGGGCAAAAATAATTTTCTTACTTGAGCTAACATGTAAAGTTTGGGCGAAAAATATCTTTTCATTAAATACAATAATAACAAGATGCTGAAATATATGATAAAAATGTAAAGTTTTATATTTTGCACTCTAATACCAGAAATCTTCAGCCCCCTGCTCACAGGATAATTTTTTTATTATACTACACATGTATGTTTTAAGTCCAATCATCATTTAAAGCTCTAAAATCTGACTCGTTCTTCAAACCACATAACTAGTTACACGTAAAGAAGCTAGTATTGTAATCGTATGGTAAATATTCCTTATTGCTCTGTACTTAACACTTTTTATGAATTCCTTTCTGGTGAAGTTTCCC
>MJUU01020153.1:14441-27305 GCA_002080025.1 Modiolus philippinarum
TAATAAAGATTCTACAGTCAAATATGTGAAAACACCTCATTTAACCCTTTTTTGGTCCCTAATTCTGAAATGGGTGGGGCAAAAACCTAAAGGAAAAAAACGTTTCTCAAGAATGTTCCAAGAAACATTATAATAAGATTTGAAAACAATCCATCCACTAGAACCAAAGTTATGCTGTCCACAGACACGAAAATACCTATTTTTACCCCTTTTTGGCCCCTTTTTTGCCTCTTTTTCAAAAACGGGTTGGGCAGGGAACGCGAAATTAAAACCCGGGCTTAAGCTTGTGCAAACAAACATCATACTAAAATTTGATAATAATCCGTTCACTAGAACTAAAGTTATGCTGTCCACAGACGCCGACGCCAACGCCGACGCCGACGCCAGAGCCATACCATAATACGACCGCAAAATTTTTGCGGTCGTATAAAAAGACATTTAAGTATGTTGGGGAAAATTTTGATTATCAATACGTTAATCCTACCTATATTTACGTTTCTCGCTTCAAGCACAGTAATTTTTAATAAATATAGAAAACAATTAGAGAGTATTCTTTTTGATTATATTTGAGATGGAAAAAGGGATAAGGTGATAAGGTTAAAAGAAATTCTATAATAGGTAACTATTGGGAAGGTGGACTAAAAATGCCTGATTTAGAAAGTTTTTTCGATTCTTTAAAATTGAGTTGGATTTCTAGAATAAAATCCAATGAGGATGCTAACTGGAAGGTGCTACCAAATTATTACTATAACAAATTTGGGAAAAACTTTTTAATTTTCCAAATGAATATAGGAGAAATTAAAAACTTGAAAGACATAGAAACAATTCCACTATTATATGTTGATTTAATAAGGGTTTGGATAAAAATTGGAGGAGGTAAACATTGCTTTCCTGAAAACTATAGAGAAATTAAAAAACAACTTCTTTGGGGGAATAGGTTTATAAGATATGATAATAAATGTCTTATTTTCAATAACTTCATTAAAAGCAATATATTGTATGTAAACGATATATTAGATGACAACGGAGAAATCTCTCAGCAAGTCATCTATAATAAGTTAAAGTTTCGAACAAATTGGATATCAGAATTTGTTAAACTGAAATTAAGTTTACCTAAAGAATGGTCACAAAAATGTAAGACTGAACAGTCAACAAAAACAAGAGTAAACATAAAAAGGGATTTGTTGAAAATAAATAATCAAATTGTCAAAATAATAAATTCTTTTATAAACAATTGATAAATTTTAAGTTTGAGGTACCGATTGGTCATTCAAAATGGAAGCACTATTTCCATGACATTAGTCCTTTTCATATAAGAATGTCTCTTGTTTTTGTATTTAACTTTCTCTGTGAAAATAAGTTGAAAATATTCAGATGGAAACTTTTAAACTACATTCTTCCAAATAGATTTTTATTATTTCAATGGAAAATGACCCAAAACAGTTATTGTAATCATTGTCAAACAACAGAAAATTACGAAAATTTCTTCATTGAATGTTTATCATTGAAAAGTTTTGGAAAAAATTAAATGATATTCTAAAAAAGAAAACTTTGGATTTAAAAATAAGTCTAAAACATGTAGTTTTTGGTTATAAAATATTAGATGAAAAATATCATCCGTTAAATTTTTTCATTACACTTGTAGCTTTTAGCATTTTCAAATGTTATTATATTTCTGAACAAAACACCAAAAGTGTTGATCATTTTGATATTTTAAAGAAAGAATGCAGATATAGGGAGAAAATATTCATGAAGAATTATTCAACAAAAAAAAAAATTTATGCTATAATGAATGAAATTGTATAAGCTGTAGACATACTACAAGTATTTTGGAGGGGGTGTATCGTATAAATATTAATATAATGTTTAGTTTTGTTACAATTATTTTATACAGATTCTTATATTATTCGTTCTTTGTGTTATTATCCTTTATGTACAATTTATTATAATTAGAAGTCGTCGTAGATTCCTGGCTACGTTTCGACANGGAATAAACGAGAAAAAAAAACAATATTAGGAACCAGACTAAACAGGGAACCTAATTTGTCCCAGGTATGTAGATTGTGGAATTGACGGTCAGTTTTGACCAATCAAAACCTTCGTTATATAAATGTTGCATTAGAATTTGTTATTTACTTTCCATATTATTTGATTCTAATGGTGCTGATGGGAGCACGTGTACAGCATAACAAAATTTTACTGTTCATAATGCAACTTTGGTACTTTTGAATTTTCATTACCACTGGATTGGTGCCTCTGCTGGTGGGCTGTTAGTCCCTGAGGGTAATCCAGTAGACAGTACTTCGGTACTGACCCGAAAACCGACTTTGTTGAAACTTGCAATATCTAAATTTACCAAATTTTGTTTAAAACTAAGGAATATCTCCCTCATGCAAAGCTCTGCACTTAGCTGAACTTTTGCTTTCCTATTTAGATCATTTTGGTTACTTGATCAGGTTTAACACGTTTTTCGTTTAATGGACTTCCAAATGATTTGGTTTAATCTGCATTGATGAGACATAAGTTGTCGAAAAGCGCATTTGCAGAAAATAAATTAACAGTAACTTCGGTATTTTGTTGTTTTCTATCCTAAACAAGCCTGTTAACAAACCAGATCAATCCATCACATTCGGAGTGCTTGTGAGCGGCAAGTACATATAATTTTCTGTATGAAAGGATTTCATATTATTTTTTCATTGAATTATCATTGAAAAATTTCGAGCAGAAAGTTGTTTGGCATATATGCAGTATTAAATACACATGCCATTAAATGTATGAAATATATTTGATAGTTGAACTCTTTTTGTATATATTTTTGTACATTACAAAAGACAATAAACCAACATGTTTCCATTTAAGAATTAGTTATGTGATAATTGTGAATGCATTTTGACCTAAATTATGAAACAACGAATTTTGTAATTTTAAACAAGTCGCTTGACACAATTTTCAAGACAAATTTCTAAATAATGAATACACCCAGAATTAACATGCATGGACTTTTATGTGAAGCAAGTTAGTCCTGTTTTGTTTCACTCTATGGAAGACTTTTAGGTACATTTTGTAAAACCAAATTAGCACTGTTTTTCTCTGTGTTATGCTGGGTAAAGTTTAAGACACATTTTTATTACATTGTCTATGCTTTTATTACATTTTCTACATTTTTATTACATTGTCTGTCATTGTGCACCTGATCCCACCCATGTTTTTTTATTGGGTCCGTGTTGTTAATCTGTGTGTGTGTGTGTATGGCTGTGTGTGTGTGTGTGTTCAGTGCCTCTGTTTCTTTGTTGTTTCCGATGTTGCCATTGTCCTTGAATTATTCGTTTTGGATTGACGGTTCGATCCTTACTTACTTTGCAAGCAATTCAATATTTGTTATAGATTTTATAGCTAGTTTTTATTTCGATAATTGATTACACTGCCTTGCTTTTTAATATGATGTGTCAACAACAGTGCATTGTAAATATTGTTAATTTTTGCTGTAAGACCTTGCATGTGAAGTGATGTTAATCAAGAAATGAAGTGTAAAAACGCTCAACAGTGCGCGCTCATCAATTTGTATTGTTAATTAATGTTGCATTTTAGGAATCAAAGAATTTCTTGCTCATTAATGTGAAAGTATTAGATTTATCGTTTTGTTTGTACATGTAGTAGCCATTTATAGTTAAAATAAATAGTGATATAGTTATAATATATATTGTATGTAATGATACCTGAAATATTTTTAGTGTTCAACTAATAATACAAAAAAAGTTTCTACAATGTAAAATTAACAATTCAATACAATACGTATGCTACAGTACAAATTGGGAGCAAGTAAAGTTCAAAATCATTCAGGTTCAAAAACATGGACAAATTAGAATTTGAATTTTAGTAGAAATAATTTTGATACCCTGATATAAGTTACGCGGATTCTGAATCGTACGAATTTCTCATGCGATTCAGAAAAATACTGGATATTTTGTTGAGTACAATTCTGGATTTTACTAAAATAAATAAATTACAAAGACAAGATAAAAGTAAACATTTTTTGTCATTTTGACCATTACCATTAACCATATCACAGCAACTCCAGTATTTTGTTATTTGAAAGAAATACGGAGTGCATAAAATGAGGTTTATAACAAAATTACTCAACGGAATTGTCAAGAGCTGAATTCCATAATGATTAAAAGACAACGCAGGCGAAGATGGAATATTACTGTTCATGTTAGGGAAATTGATAATTTCAAAATTAAACTCGTTCCTGCTGCTAAAAATGTTAGTAATGATTAGACCAATTTCATCAAATTTGAGATGCAAGTCAGTATTAAGATATAAATCTAGGTTTTTAGAGTTAACTCGTACCATTGTTAACTCCTACCATGTCAAGTCGTACCAAAATATGCTTACTCGTACCAATGCAAACTCGTACCATTTTTAACTCGTACCATTGTTAACTTGTACCAAATCAAAGTCGTACCATTTTTTACACGTACCATTGATAACTGTTACCAACTTCAAAGCTCCTAATTCCACCACGGATTCGTGAGGAAGAAATACGGAAGTAAGGCCCGGCTGCTATATTCATCGATGCCAACAGCTTGCCCTGAGATCCAGACCGGCGACTTGTACAAGGATATCGTCCACACGCAAAATTCGACACCTCAAACTAACGAGTGTGACAGAATCTGCCTTTCCACACTATTAATAAAATTTAACTTTGGAAAGCGTATGTTTTTAATGGTGTCATGTTTTCTTTCATCTATAATTATTTCTGTAAAGAAAAATTGACAGCTTACGGTTTATTGTGTTCAATACACAAGCTTATGTAATTTGCCCACCCATATCATTTAAATTTTTTCATAACAGAAAACATTTTATATCAGTGGGTCATGTGATCAGTTCTCCACTAATCAAATTTCTCAAACGATATTAAATTAATAATGTATTGGTATACGGGGACGTGCGGCAAATTTTGGTGCTTATTTTACAAATTCTAGTATTTATTTGATGCTTATTTTTCCCCTTTCCATATTTGTCCATATTTATTTGGGTCTATTTTCAACACATCTGGTATTAATTTAGGTTGTTTTTTTTCAATTTGTATAAAAATTGTGAGAAAATTCATTAGTAAATATCACTTTATTATGAATTCACAATTTTTTTATGCCATATTTTAGAATTTGCCTTTTTTCTTCTAATCATACAATAAATTTATATTGTACATTACAGTAGTAGTTTTATGGGTGTCATATATAAGAGCAGTATTTATTCGGGTATGGATTTCGATCATAACTTAGTATTAATTCGGGTACAATTTTTGGACCCCCAGCCGCACGTCCCCGTACAAAATTTATGAGAGTTACCCCCGGGCCTCATGCATAGTAAGTTCAAGACGGCAGCTAGTATCGGTTATCTGAACCAAATTTCTAGGTTAGGTTTGACCCTGGTCAATATGTAGTCAAAATCATCGAAATAAGCGCCACTACCCACTTTATTACTATCTTTAGTCTCGAACTCGGAATCGATATGAATTCGTAAAGGGTGTTCAGACATTTGTGACAAATACGCTATTCCGGTCCACAATAAATATTTTGGTACGAGTACCCGATGGTACGAGTTGAATATGGTACGAGTTTGCATTGGTACGAGTTAACTTTTGGTGGTACGAGTTAACAGTGGTACGAGTTTGCATTGGTACGAGTTAACTTGTTTCCAAATCTAGTGGTTTTTGTTTTTTCCCTTATTCCTAATTCTGTAGAAATTGATGGGATGAATTAAGCATTTTATTCGTTATTAATGGAAAGAACATCAATGCATCTATAAGGGAGACAGACGAATCTGGCATCATTTTTATTATGAGCTTATTTGTCCCTGAAGAAATTCAGTATCGAAGGAGTATACAACAAGTCTGCGATGATAGAGAAACAATTGTTGCAAATTGGTAACCAACTTGCTGTTGATAAAAAGCAACTCCAAATGTGACAGATGTATTATCAATAAGAAAAGAAAGCATACTTGTTTTTATCATTCCTTTTAACTTCGTTTGAATAATAAAAAAGATGATATATAACCTATTGCAACATTTCTTTTTTAGAATCTGCAAAAGCTTTTTGAATAATACTTTAGATTCCTGATTATACCCCCGATTGAAAATGGGGGTATATACACTGTGTAGTGATGGTGTTGTCCGTCCGTCCGTATGTCCGTTACACCTGAGGGTGCCCATCTCTTATCCGCTACTCCTCCTGCACCAGTGAAAATATTTTCTTGAAACTTTAACACAGTCTTTAGACATAATTTTAGATGTGCACCTTTATTTCAGAATTTGATTTGATTGATTTTTGGGGTTTCCCATAGCAAAACATGGACTTGGCCATTACATTACAAGTGGGTACCAATCTTTTATCCGTTATTCCTCCTGAGCCACTGAATAGATTTTCGTGAAACTTTAACACTGTGTTTATTTGACAATGTAGATGTGAACCTAATATTTCAGCATTTGATTTGATTAATTTTTTGGGTTTCCCATGGTAAAACATGGACTAAGCTATTACATTACTATTGGGTACCAATCTCTTATCCGCTACTCCTACTGAACCAATGAACAGATTTTCGTGAAACTTTAACACAATGTTTATGATATTATGTAGATATGCACCTTGTATTTCAGAATTTGATTTGATTGATTTTTGGGGTTTCCCATAGCAAAACATGGACTAAGCCATTAAATTACTGTTGGGTGCCCATTTCTTATCCGCTACTCCTACTGAACCACTGAATAGATTTTCATGAAACTTTAACACAGTGTTTCTGACATTATGTAAATATGCACCTTCTTTTTCAGAATTTGATTTGATTGATTTGTGGGATTTCAAATAGCAAAATATGGACTTAGCCATTACATTACTAGTGGGTACCCGTCTTTACCTGCTACTTCTCCTGAACCACTAAATAGAATTTCATGAAACTTTAACACAGTCTTAATGACATAATGTAGATTTGCACCACCTATTGCAGAATTTGATTTGGTTGATTTATAATTCCTGGAATCAAATTGGGGTGCGGGGGTATTTATTAGTGAGCTTTGCTCACAGTTTTTCTAGTTTTAGTTTATCATGGGGACGCGTTGTATAGAGTTTTAAAAAATCAATTGTTCTCAGAGAATGTATTTGAGAAAATATAATAAATTTTGGATCTTTCAATAGATCATTTGACTTTTTAAGCATCCTCATGTTATTAATGTCACTTCAGGCATTTTTTACGTTTATCTTATGTTTTTCATTCGTTTTTTTTTCTTGTGCAGTTCCTTGGTACATTGTGGCATGTGACTGTGTTTTTCGGACATTGTAGGTGTTTCCTGCAATCTTTTTTATTCTATGGATAGTCTCACTTAGACTTGATGCCTGTCTTTGAAGTAAGTTCAAAAGGCAAATCAGTAGTAAGACAAGATGAAGATCCAGCGGTGTATCTGTTCGGATAAGGATTTTGTGTAATTTAGGTATCCAATACAGATAGAGCAGGTCTTGACGGTTATTCTACGTTTTAATATTGAAAGAGGACATGAATGACCTATGTTTGCAGAGTATTTTACCTTTGTCAAATGAAATGTTTTTGTATGTAGCATTACCTAGGTTATGTAGCAGATACATGTATAATAATGTACTTTACATACAAAACAAATATTAATTGATGCCTTTTCTGCAGGCACAATAAAATATTTGTCGTCGAATGTTGACAGGTATTGGTGGAAACAAAGACCCAGTTTGATCGTAAAGCGTAAGATTCTTCACTAAAGATCCAAAAGATATTCCCTAATCAGACAACGTCTCAAATTCAATTTCTTTGTCTGTCTGTGTCTTATCCCATTGTCAAGTGTTATCCTTAGAAGCGCCAGTAACTAACTTGAAATTCAATTCAAATTAATAGGCTATGGTTGATATATATATTTATTTTCTTGTAAATATCTGAAACGATTTTTTAATTTCAGTCAGTATGATCCAGAATTCCCCTAGAATAACCCTAGATATCTCAAAGTGAAAATAATGATTGCAATTTGTACTAGATTATATCATGTACAAATAACAATTCTAATTCTATAAGAAAAAATTATAATTTTATTTTGTAACAAGACCATTTTTATCCTACTGCTTCGTACTGCTACACATACAATCAGAAATGAAATAGATAATATTAAAGAATATATCAATTAGCAAAAAACAGACTTTTATGTATGAAATAGACTTTCAAAATGAATACAATGTTAATTAAGTGTATAATTGAGTAAAGACAAGTGTAATATTTATTGTGTAGAGATGAGTGTTATATTTATTGCGTGAAGATAAGTGTAATATTTATTGTGCAAAGAAAAGTGTAATATTTATTGTGTGATGAAGATAAATGTGATTTTGTGTGTGTGTGTCTGTGTGTGTGTGTGTGTGTGTGAGTGAAAGAGTGATATTTACTGTGAAGATAAGTGTTATATGTATTTGGTGAAGATAAATGTAATATTTATTAGTTTAGATAAGTGTGATTTTTATTGTCTGAAGATATAAGTGATATTTATTGTCTGAAAATATGTGTGATATTTATTGTGTTAAGTTAAGGTTTATATTTACTATATGAAGATAAGTGTAAAATGTATTGTGTGGAGATAAGTGTGATATTTATTGTGTGAAGATATTAAAGTGTAACATTTATTGTGTGAAAATAAGTGTAATATCTATTGTGTTATGAAAAGTGTAATGTATCCGTGAATGATGCAAACCTTTTCCCAAGTTTTACTGAGAGCAAAGAACCATAGAACTTGTCTAACTATATTATTGACACAACTTGGTAATATCAAACCAGTACTGACATTGTTACTTGTGTTATGAAAAGTGTAATGTATCCGTGAATGATGCAAACCTTTTCCCAAGTTTTACTGAGAGCAAAGAACCATAGAACTTGTCTAACTATATTATTGACACAACTTGGTAATATCAAACCAGTACTGACATTGTTACTTGCAAGGTATGTGCTTTCCTATTGCAGACAATCTCTTAAAACATAAGATTTTTGTAAGAGATTTGTCATATGCCATAAAACCAGTTTAACCCAACATTTCTTTTTAAGTACATGTACCAAGTCAGGACCATTGCGGACAACAGCTTTTCCGGATTTGTGATTTAATGAAGCTTATTCATATTTTAATCGTTTGTACAGAGTATTTTACACCCGTTAGGGCAATTAATTTGGAGGTTCATGTATTTCATATCAATGAGCATGGGACGAATGTTAAGATCGGACATTATATAAAAATGTAAAAAAATGGAAGCAGAGGCTCACATGTGATAGAAAAAAGAAGGGAAACGGGGAATGTGTCAAAGAGACAACGACCAAAAGGGGAGTAATAACAATTCAAAGCCACCATAAGATCTTCAATGAACGGTGAGGAAACCCCACACCCAACAGCAGGTCGGAGTCGGCCCCTAAATAAAGAGAAATCAAGTTCAGCGAAATAAAGATCATCCTAGACTCCTATAGACATAAAGTAAACAAACTAGAAAACAGACAAAACACAAAGGCTTAATAAATTTCCTTACTTAGGACAGGTGCAAACCTGCTGCGGCGGGTAAAACTAGTTTTATTGGGCTCAAACCTTCCCCTATAGCCAATGTGATAAATCAAAAATCAATCGTAACAACAGTAAAATTCAGTTGGCAACAGGACTGAGTCAATTGTGAGATATGAAACTGAAATTACTAAATATACGGACAAAAACATGAAATCACAAGAGACTGCTAGCAGTTAACTGACATGCCAGCTCCATTACCAACTAACAAATTAAGTTATGTACCTTGCATCGCTCACCTGGTAGCTACTGCTCAACAAAATTTTCCCATTTTTTCCCAAGTTTGAATATTCATATAAGCTGATAAGCAATTCGTGTAGAAAATCCATTCATCTAGTGGATCATTGAAAATAACAATATCAATTTGATGTAGGAAACAGAAGAATGATTACGTTCCCACTGATCTTCATTTCAAATTGTATTTCCTGCTGGAGGCCAATTCGGGTTTCTAATTCCATGCTTAGTTAAAATCAATCTTGATATATGAAACGCTTTAATCAAGAATTACCAATTAACAACATTTTCCCTTATTGTCCAATATGAAACTATGAACTGCAGTGTTGGCCATCTTTGATTTATTGTCGATACTAAAATCATCAATTTGTTTAATTACCATAATTTTAGTATGCCTAGCTAATATCAATTTCATGTGTGAAACTGATTTCAAGAATGAACAATTTACAGTATTTTCAAAAAGGGTCTTTTGTTATTCTACGTTCCCCGTTGGCTTCCATTTTGGATTTGTGATCGCTACAAAGGTAAAAACTTTGGTAGATGACCATAATGTTACCATTCCTAGTAAAAATCGACTGGAAATATGAAACGGTTTTCAAGAATGAACAGTTACAAGATTTTCCTATAGGGTCCTGTTTGGATTTGGTGCGAAATTGTTTTTTCTTGATAAGCTGAACACTTTTGCTTCTCAAACTTTACCTCTTTATCAAATAGTTTTGAAAATGTAACAAAAACATCGAAATTTTTTTTTAAAAATTCAACGAAAAAAACATAGCAAACTTCTATCTGGTTCAAAGGAATTTCTTCAGAATTTCAGGATATGTAGATCTTGACATGTTTATTTTTGATCATAACATAACCTCTTTCTACTATTTTTTTTAAAGGTAAAGACACATATAACATGAAAATTTCATATTCCATGTCAAATGTTTGATGTTTGATATTTGCAACGGTTTTCGAGTTATTTGCAAAAACCAGCAATTTACCCCTTTATTCTATATTTAGTAACAGCAGCCATGATGTATGGTCTACGAACTTCAAAAATGATAAAGGTCAAAGTGCATACCTTGGTTATGATTGAGGCCAAGTTTCCTTTAATTGGCTCAGTGTTTCAGAGAATATTTTTTCAATTGTTGACAGACTGATACACTGACGACGGAAGATGTTTACGTGGCCTTTTATACAAGGTGAGCTAAAAATGGTAATGAGAAGGTGTTAAGTATATATTAGACTTCTAGCATCGGCCTTTGGCTGATAAAATAACTAATAACGGGGATGATACTGAAATTAAGTCCATGTCTGAATCTGCTTAAAATATGATATCAGTAATGAATATATCTGGGTTGATAAACGATTATCGGTCCTTGCATTCAAACTGATAAACTAATACAAACCCTAGTAGTCATGCTGACGATTGTACATCATCCCATGAAGTATATGGCCTAGTATTGGATTAAAAGTATAAATCTGAGTAAAGTATCAGTCCTTGAATTGATATAAATCCTGGTAGCCATGCTATCAAATTCTCATCATGCCTGCCAGGTCTGACTGTACTGTAAATGCATAATTCAACCTTTGTACATACCAGGGGACGACCATTTTATTCTGAGGGGATGACTGGCAGTTTTGAAAATAAATATTCTAGCTTTGAAAATAGTGAATATATTCTGGCCTACACCTCCTTAAAATAAATAATATTCTGTCTGCAAAATTCAACAGTATATGAAAAATAGAAAAGAATATCTCGCCCATAAGTGGTTAAAAATGGATTTTCTTACCTACATTTTTGTTCAAAAATAAGCATTCTGGCTCGACAAAATTTGCCACGCCCCGGAAAAATCATACAGACGTCCCCTGAACTACATTCAGCTGTTAATGCTACAGACAAATTATACAGTTTTTGAATACATGATATATAAAACTTTACTTTAACATTCTAATATTTGAATATTTATAATAAACGTGTAAGATATTTATATCTTTACTGATTTCTGTATATTATGATGTAAAATGGGAAGACATTTTTAGAATGTGCATGGATCTTCTGTTTAGCTTCGTGTTGCATATTTTATTATATAAGAACATAGCAGATATCTTATCTGTAGGAATAATTTGGTACACCAGCAGAAACAAAGACTTGGAAATTACAAAAATCAAATTCCATAGACATGGCTAAATAAAAAGAACAAAATACCGATGTTACTGTTAATTTATTTTCTACATGTGCGCATTTCAAAAACTTGTGTCTCATCAGTGCAGATTTAACCAAAACATTCGGAAGGCAATTAACCGAAAAACTTATTAAGATCAGAGAGAACAAATAACCAAAAGGGTCGAAATAAAACAGCCAAAATTCAGCAAAACACAGAGCTATGCACGAGGGATATAAACGAGAACACACAAAAACAATGACATTAGACAGACACATGAGGTAGTGATAAAAACAACATTCAGAACTAAGGCACTTACACTATGAACTCCGATAACACCGACAGTCTCCGGAAGGGTCTGCAATTCCTGCTCTGTGGATAGCACCCGTCATACGGTCAGTGGGGCAAATTAAAGAATTGAATGCAATATTTTGTGGCATATTGGAGTGTGGAAGCATGGACCGTAGTACATTTTTAGTGCAGCGTCCTAGCGCTTCATAAAAAATGAGTGCCCTGTCGAAGGAGTCGTGTAATGGTGTCCTTTTATTGACAGATAAATAGAAGTGATGGAAGTGATTGGAAGTACTCTAAACCATTAAAATACGCTTTTTCCATACAAGGCAGAATGAATGTAACGATATGTTTTTATAACATCTGATGGTAACTGCTTGGTTTATATGTTATTTTCTAATCTTAGACAAAAAACTTAAAAATCCGTGGTACGTGTAACTTGTCTCACCCAGTACAAAGATAAAATTTTGAAAAGTTTTAGTAATCCGTTTTGTATTCAAACAACATTCAGTGTAAACTCCCTTAAAAACCGAGAGCTACAATAGGTGGTCAGGAAGGGTAGCCATTTCCTCCTGGTAACAGCACCCGTCA
>MJUU01020156.1:0-19884 GCA_002080025.1 Modiolus philippinarum
TGGCAACAGCATTTCATTTTTAAAAGTCATTTTACAATGTTTTTAAATGCAATGTTTTATGAAATAAACCTTTTTGAAAAAAATATTTAACATAAATCCTTTTCCGTGGTGATGCAGTTGACAAAAACAGATTTTTTATTGGGTAAAAAAGTGCAAAATGGTCATAATTTGACACGATAAGAAAAAGCGATAAAGACAAAATAAAAAAAAAACTCTTTGTTGTTACTGCCATCTTTTGCTAGAACCACAATCTCTAAAACACCTTCAAGTTTATTGAGGTCTTTATGGTCGAATTAATAGGCGATATAGGTCTAGTATTCTTCTAAAAAATGACTATAGGTAGCACGGTACAGTTTCTAAACATAGAACTGGTTTTTACCTTTTGTGTACCCAAGATTCTATAGAGGAGTGAATACTGAAAGCTGAGTTTTGATTGGTTATTAAGTATAATATTCATGTTGTATTTTTTTTCAAATAGACAAATTATCTATGATTGAGAAAATATATAAGAAATTTTCATGTGCCCTTTATTAATGGAGATTATTTTTTTTTAGAATTATTGGTAATATGCCCTTCAATGCAACTTAGACCGCAAGTAAACTGACGGGCAGTGCGCACTTTGATTAGAGGCTCTTATAGGAATTAGTCATGACTATATTTCACTGGTATTTTTTAAAAGTTAAATGGATGCTCTACAAGCGAGCATACTACAATATCTCGGGTGAAAGTTATGAATGGGTGAAAATCTTGAAAATGTTACTATTGTCGCCTATGGAAAAAGAAACTGCACCGTGCTACCTATAGGTAAAAATGCAAGATTGTCATATTTTAATTTGGTATCAATCAATCCTACTTTTTTATGCTCAGTTAAATAGATTTAACTGATTTATTGAATAATATGAATCAAAACATCAATGAGAGCTCAAAATAAGAAAAAAAAATGCTAACTCAGCAAATTTTGACTTTTTTGGATATGCTAGTATAGTTTTGGCGAAAGGAGTTAAAGTTGGTGTTGATGAGACAAATACAACAGGAAAAGGTCAGTAGATGTAATCTAAATTACAAATTGCCCAAATGACACATAAAATTGACATGATCTGCTGTAAATAACATTTCATTTAAAAGCAGAAAACTTTCGATAGTTTTTCGATATGCAAAGATTGTTTTGTGTCAGTTTTAAAATGATTGTAAACAAATTTGTGTTAAAGTGGAGACAATGCCTCTTTTGTTTACTAATTTCCTTAAAGGGTAACTAAATACTTACGGGAAATAACTCGTAAAACATCAGATGAAATGTTAAATTATTCACGAGTTGATAAAGCATTAAAGCAATTAAAGCATGCCGGTGACCAAAAACGTCGATTTCTATATATTCCCATGAAACCTACAGGTGAAATGTTTTAAATACATGTATATTGTATTTCTTTCATTGGTTGATATTAATTGAGTCTCTGTTGTTTATCTGTATATGTGCCCTCGTTTTCCTTTTCTGTACCGTACTGATGTTGTATCTTTCTTTTGACATTCCTTTCTAACTTTCTTACTTTCATAATTCTAATAAAAATAGAGAAACAAATTACAGTGATGGTGTTAATTACCCTCTTACTATCCAAACAACAAAGCTTAAATACGACTATTTACTCATGTACTTTCTCCAAATGTTAGGATAATGAAAAATTCTCCAATACTGATTTGTTAGGTTGGACTTTTTTGTGTTCATAATACATGCTTCAATTGGGTTCTTTTTGAAGGTTGCAGCAAAAATTGATGGCAACAGCATTTCATTTCTAAAAGTCATTTTACAATGTTTTTAAATACAATGTTTTATGAAATAAACCTTTTTGAAAAAAATATATAAATATAAATCCTTTTCCGTGGTGATGCATTTGACAAAAACAGACTTTTTCTTGGTTAAAAAGGTGCAAAATGGTCATAATTTGACACGATAAGAAAAAGGCGATAAAGACAAAATTTAAAAAACCCTCTTTGTTGTTGCTCCCATCTTTTGCTAGAACCATAATCTCTAAAACAAATTTCAGGTTTATCGAGGTCTTTATGGTCAAATTAACAGGCGATATAGGTCTAGTATAGTTCTAAAGCGGACAATACGGTTATCTTGAGAAGCTTGACTTCAACAAATATAATTTTTGGTAGAAATACTGAAGGTTAATAAATGTTTAAACCTGCAATGATCTTTAAAAAGTTACAAACATAACACATTTGATAAATAATACTTGAAACTAAGCTCAGTTGCTGTTGTACTGTTATCAACAGAGGAAATATGAAAGAAATCATAAGAACACATTCAATGCCTTTGTAAGGTATAAATAAATAAACGAAGCAGAGCTGAGTTCAGGTCTTTTAAATGGTTATTTCTATGTAATTATCATATTTTTTAACAATTAATGATAAACAAAAAGATTTGTATATTACAGAATAGAATATGAAACCAGTGAGGGCTAGGAAAGTCAATGACAGGGTCACTGTGCAATATCCAAATATTATGGAATGAATATGTAATATGTAATGAATGAAAAAGGCATCGTCTAGGAGATTCAATCATAGCACCAGTGCGCAATATCCAGACAAAAGGATGCATGGGTTATAGAATGTAAACAGACATGGCCTAGGAAAGTGAATCATAGCGTCAGCGTGCAATATCCAAACAAAAGAATTTGTTAGTTTTGGAAAACAATATGAAACAAGCATAGCCTAGGAGAGTCAATCACAGGGCCACCGTGCAATGTCCAAACAAAATGATGTGTTGGTTATTGAATGTGATGAGAAACAGACATGGTCTAGGAGAGTCAATCATAGCGCTAATGCAATATCCGATATGGGGGGCAAGGAAGGAACATCTATTTTTTTCACGCAATTTTTTAGCCGGACATTTTTTCTCACTCGAAGTGATCCTGTCATTTTTTCCGTCCAAGCCAGAAATTTTGCTTCATATATGCCATCCTGGTTATTTTTTTTTGAGCTTCCTCATGTCCTGATATTTTTAATTTCGCCAAATATCTGATCCTGGATTTTTTTTTTGAATTCCTTCCTTGCATCCCCCCCCAATAAAAATCAAATGGTTGCTCCCTAACCGCGTAAGCATGCAATATCCAATCAAAAGGTCGTTTGAGTCATAGAAAGTAATGTGAAACAGGCATGACCTGGAAAAATCATTTGTTTCATTAAAATACTTGTGTGGATTATGGAATGTGATGTGAAACGGGCAAGGCCTAGGACATTCGATCAGGCGTCAAGCACAGAGTCACTGTGCAATATCCAAACAAAAGGATTTAATGGTTATTGAATGTAATTAGAAACAGGCATTGTCTAAGAGAGTAAATCATAGTCAATCAAAGCCTCAGCATGCAATAAAAAAAGAATGTTTTGGTTTGTGATATGGAAAACGGGCAAAGCCTAGGATATTCGCGTCAGAGTCAATATAACGATCAAAATTTGAAACAGGTTTGGCCATGGAGTGTTAATTACAGCGTAAGCGGGCAATAGCCCCAAAAAATATATAAATTATAGAATTTAATGTTAAACAGGCATGGTATAAGAAAGCCAAGCAAGCGTCAGCGTGCAATTTCCAAACAAAAGGTTGTATGAATTATCAAATAAAATATAGAACAGTCATGGCATTGAAGAAAAAATCATAGCGCTGGCTTTCAATTTCCAAACAAAAGGATGCATTGATATGGAATGTAATGTAAATTGAATAGAGCCCACGACGTTCGAACAAAGCGTCAGCGTGCAATATTACGATCAGAATTAAGTATTTGTTATGTGAAACAGGTTTGGCCTTGGAGTGTAAATTTCAGCGTAAGCGGGCAATAGCCAAACAAATGACCTATGGGTTAAAGATTGTAATGTTAAACAGACATAGCATAAGAGCCAAGCAAGCGTCAGCGTGCAATTTCTAAAACAAAAGGTTGTATGAATTATCAAATGAAATATAAAACAGTTATGTCATTGAAGAATAAATCATAATGCCGGCTTTCAATTTCCAAACAAAAGGGTGCATTGGTTATGGAATGTAATGTGAAAAGAGTAGGGCTCACGTCATTCGATCAAACAGGTTTGGCCTTGAAGTGCAAATTACAGCAATAGCCAAACCAAAGGATGTATGGGTTATAGAATGTAATGTGAAAAAGCATTTTTAGGAAACTTATTCACAGTACATGCGTGCAATAATGGCTTTAAAATTAACATAGAATAAAAGAACATATATAGTAATATGCTACGAGGTCGATATTCTGTACTCATGCACAGACTACAATTGTTATATCATTACTTTCATACTTCGGTATTTTCTTGTGTAAACAGCAAAATATAAGTTGTCTCTTCCTATCTGAAAATTCGATCATAACTTCATGAAAAAAAATGAGTTTACGATTATGAAACGTTTTTCAGTGAAAACTTTTTTGCGAAGATAATATATATATAAACATATAAATTCATAAAATATTACAATCCGTAATCGTTAAAGGAAATTTGATTTCAACGCTTATTGTATGCACTTATACGAATTAACGTACAAAAGTATCTGCTCTTTGGCTTATATTCAAGCTTATCTGTGTGCGTTAATGTACTTAAATTACCCTCCGATCAAAATGTAAACCGAAAGATGAACTTGGAGATAAAGTTATTTTTGGTTTAGTCTATCATTTTGGGTACTATATAAAGTATTGCTAGAAGATTAATGAACCAAACAAACCGTACTTAAATATTAAATGGTCATTTAACTATTTTATTTCAGAAATCTGTATATGGCTGTGCAGGATTCAGACTTATAATTAATGAGTGGACGTTGAGTAAATTTAACATAAACAATGGCAGTAGAATACCAAAAGTACAAATGAGTGGTATTTATTAGGGTGAAAATCAGTAACTGACACCCCACTGTCATGCCATAGTCAACATTGTTTAATTTTCTTATATTTTCTATGTTTTAATTAATTGTAATGCCATAACCATTTAATATGAATGTGTTTGAGCAATAAAATATTATTATTATTATTATTACTTAAAAAAAAGTCCAAAGAATGGCCAAAACGAGAACACAGAAAACAATAAAGTTAGACAACTGACAGCTACAAAGAACAGAATTAAACACAACATTCAAAACTCTCACAAGGCACTCACAGTGTGAAATCCCATGAAACTGAGAGTGAAATCAGGTACTCCGGAAGGGTTAGCATGTCCTGCTCTGTTAAAAACATCTAGGAAAAAGTCAAAATCGGTCTAGTCAAATCCAGAAAGACGTGATACATGATTAACTGTAGCGGAAATACAGAATAGATGAAGAACATTTCCTCGAATATCATTTTAAATCAGTGAAAATAAACCACGAGAAAAATAAAGAAAGCAAACAAACAGACAAAAATTCTTTCACCCATACAATAATCATCTGAAAGGAATCGATAATGATGTGACTACACATTATTAGTGACATTAGACCATAATTTATACATGTTAAAGTCGTAATGAAATATGGTAATATTACAATAATATATAATTTAATTAGACCCCTTGATATTGGTTACATTTTAATTTGTTCATCTGACAAAGGAATCGCGTGTATCATTGTACGTTACAACAACAACGAGATTTTTGCATGTAAAATGTGGACAAGTATCAATTATGATATGAAATATTGAATGTATATGATGAACACATAAGTGACAATTATTACAATAGTGATAAATTAAAAACCTGCTATAAAGATAAAATTTAAATATGCGAGAGATATAATATCAAGTGATGAAAAATGTCATATATACAAAGACTCACGTAAAACATGACATGAAATCAAACGCAAGCTATCATAGTTTTAAGTTTCTAATAATATACAAAAGAGCACCCACGCACAATTAAAAAAACTGACCAGAATCGAGCTACATCTACAGCAATCCTAGCCACACTGTAACCGGAAACTTACATGATATTGGTGTTAGAATTCTAGGTAACAATTAAACCTTCACGGACACACTCTTGTTACTGATCACGAAACAATTGCATGTTGGACAGTAAATGGATGTCTTTCCAGAGTTCAAATTCTTTGTACATATTTTTAGAGGAAAAACAACCATAGACACATCGCTTCATTTTAATGAGAAATTTTCTGTTTTAATTAGATTTGTCTAGTATACATTTATCCTCTCAGTGTGTCCATGAAAGTGATATTGTAATTTATACCACTGTCAATACATTTCATTTATAACGATTTATTTAGGAAGTGAATAGAGAAAAGAAGTCATCATATTAATCCAAAAAGCAAACATAGATTGCGACAAAAGAATCAATACCTAATCCAGAGAAACACAATTATATTTAAAGATATTAAATGCTATTTAATTCTATTTTACATCAGATTGTAATTGTTTGATTACATTCGTGAAACTAATCAATGATTCCAGCCTTATCTGACAAACAGAACTGACAGTATTTCATGTTACTTGCTAGAAAATGACTGTAACAGCCTGTAGTCCTTTTCACCAAAAAAAAAAACCAAACAAACAAAACAAAACAAACAAAACAAAACAAACAAACAAAAAAACAAAACTTACGACAAATTTTAATCGTAAGTCAATATGAAATGTTACAGACTTACGACTTATTTTTATCGTAAGATTTTTTGTGAAAAGGGTACCTGCTTTAGAATGAACAAGTACGTCATGTGCATGTAATGTTTTCTCTTGGTTTTATTTTTAAGGTTTATGCCATTTTAGCAGTATTTCACATCTTAACCACTAGGTCTTGCAGTGTTTCACACGACAGAGGTAATATGCTATGGTTATTAACAGAACGTTCTACATATACCACAAACACAAGGTTAACCACACCTCTAGCATCAGACGAAATGGTTACATTGATAGTGCGGGTAAAATCTGGGCTACCAAATTACACCACAAAACGAAAGTGGCTGCAGTGGTTGGAAGCTTAACTTACAGCCTTAACCGCTGGCCTACATAGATCCCGCACGTCAAAAAGTAACAGACTACAATACTTGACAGTTTAACTAGCACTGTAACTATTAGACTACCCGGGACCCTCATACCTCAAAGGAAATTGGCTGAATTGATTGAGAGGTAAAATAACTTAATTGCTAGACAACACAGATCTCATACATCAGAGGAATGGGCTACAACAACTGACAGCTATACTAACTACCTGGACTATCCAGGTCGGAAATAGGCTGCAGTGATTGAAACGTAAACTAACTCATCTCAAGGCTACGCAGATCACTCAAGAGTAAAAGGCTACCATAATTAAAAGGTAAACCAATCACCTTAAATACTACGCTATAAACCCCCTAAAACACATAGGTGAAATGCTACAGAGATTGGCACATAAACTGCCTTTCAACGATTGGGCAACATAGCGCCCTGATATATTTAGAAAAATTTTAACACGTCGAAATTGTGACTTAATGCGTTCCATATCGTAATCATTTAATTTAGAGTTATTTTCAAGCTGGTATCTTTTCGAGATTATAAAAAGCTTGCCACTGGCAGAATACTGTATGACTAATGGACAATCAAAACCCAGGGATAACATCGGATGGCTCAAAAGGATAAGCATGTCCTGATTGGCATACGTCACATTGTCAGTGAGTAATCTGGGTCAAATCTATGTAGGAGTTCAAATCTAGCAGAAAATGTCAATTGTCATTCCTGAAAATGACACATAATAATGTGGTGGTAACTATAGAAATTAATAAGGGACAAAAGTAACTAAGGCTGAACATACACATGACTTAACAATTCTTTGTAAAATTGCGTTTGCTCTCTTCAAAAATCACAGTATAAACTACGTGAACCATGGTGTTACATTAACAAGTCAATGTATACTTAATATTTGGAGTGGATGTTTTGAATTCTTAAAATAATCAGGATTACAATTAAAACGTTCAATCATCACGTTTGTCATATAGTTTAGATTTCAAAACGCCGATCTACAACTATAGATCTAGAAACAAAGCAGACCAACATCTTTTTATATTTTCTTTTCGGTCCCTCTTTAACAGAAAAGATAACAAAAAACCTACAATGGCGGAAAATCACAATCACATGCCACAATCCACAAGTGGACTGCACAAGAAAAACTCCAATAAAAAGACGTTAGTAACGATAGCTAGCTGTTGTTTAAAACCGGTTAATCAGTACTCAAACTTCCCCTTTTCTCTATCACGTTTCCTAATAGTATGATAAACAAATAAGACCCAAAACACACATATATAGACGAATATCTTTAAATGGAAATATTTAAACAAAACGTAATTAAGAAACAGTAAATTCTGTGCATTTTCTTTGGCTTCAGGTGATTTGAGAGATGTTTACTTACATCCGGTTACCTTTAATACTCTGTAAGAGAAAGGCTGCTGCAATGGATATTTTAATGTAATAGACCCGGGGTAACCCAATTTTTCCACACATTCAATTTTCTTAAAATTTGCAGTAAGAAACAATTATGTGGTAATATATTTCTAGGAAACGTTTTGAAAACTTTCACCGTAAGAATTTTGATTTATAGTTCACAGGAACACCCCTATTTTAGGAGTCTTAAAATTCTGTTCAGAAATCAGCACGGGGGGTAAAATACTGTACTGTAGATGTATAAGAATTCGCATAAAAAGACTATAAATTGCTAAACTTCTTCATAGAATTTGTAGACCTAAATATGAAAGAATAATGATAAAAGCATGCATTAAGTGTGGATATGCAGTAAAAAGGAAAATATGTTGTCGAAACATTGCTGAAAACACAGCTTCATTCAATTTCTTCTAGATGAAAATCCTAACATTCAATTTTCACCAAAAAACTAGGAAAATAAAGTACCTCTACACATATGACATATCAAAATTTTATAAAAATTCACCGTAACGAGTTTTTTCACAATGTAAGGAAAGCTGCATAAAAAGTCTTAATATTCCTTAATTCTGAACGTCAAACAGAAAGAATTACCAACCTTTGCAAAACTTCGACTTTCACTTATTTTCATATTTTTAAGATACCATTCTAAACGTAGATATTTTAAGGTAGGCATTTTGAATTTTCATCTTTTGTTTTATTCATACCAATAAAAAGTAATTTGTGCAGAAAAAAGTTATCTCCCCCTACCCCACTGTGCAAAAAGTTTTGTGTTCACCTGCGGAAAGACATAATTGATCGGATGAAATATTTTTGTCATCCAAATAATATATAAGATGTCGTCAGATAGGTCATTTCTTTCTTTACCCTTGTAAAGGTATTATAGTTACGTAACTAGTCTTTTATATTTTGACATATTGTGATTTGTTCACTTGTTAAATTTGTTTAGGTATAAAACCGAACCTTAAATGCTACAATTTAGTTTTATATTGGGTTTTCTATTAAATCTGCATCGCCTTAAATAAATTCAATGTTACCTTTTAGGCCTTTGAAGACATTTGTTGTCTGTGAACTCTTTCATATTTATACTTTTGTTTTTCTGTCTGCAAAATGCTTAATGATTATATTTTATTTAAGGTCAAAATTGTGAAAATGTTAGTACAAAAAAAATCCAAAGAACCTTGTTGTCAGTTTAGTTTCGGTTCAAGTTTAGATTCAAAGTAAGTAAGAGCCGTAATGAACCCCCTTATTATCCCCTCGCCTAATGGAGTTGGGGAGGGAATATAGCTATCCATCCCACCTCAGGTTTGGGACATCAATCATCTTTGGGTAGTGGATGCGTCTTGGAGGGATGATGATTGGTTCACTCTGACCTACATTTTACGCTTCAATGACTCAGGTTAAAGTTTGCGTTAAGGCTCATATCTGAGAAACTACATGTGGCACATCAGTCATCTTTGGTTAGTTGATGCGTCTTGTAGAATGATGGTGTTTCAGGTGATAATTTGGTCACTCTGACCTACATTTATCGCTTAAATGACGGAGGTTAAATTTTGCGTTAAGTTTAATATCTGAGCAACTACAGGTGGCTAATCAATAATCTTTGGTCAGTGGATGCGTCTTGAGAGTGATGCTGCTTCAGATGATAATTGGGTCGCTCTGACCTACTTTGTATGCTTCAATGACTCAGATTATAGTCTGTGTTTAGGTTCATATCAATCATCTTAGGTCAGTGAATGCCTCGTGGAGAGTAATGCTGCCTTGAGAATTATATTTTGAAACTTTAACTGAATTTGGAAGGCAGGGATTAGCTGTTGTTTCCGACTGCTCCCATTTTGTCTGGCAAAAAAAAAAACAACAACAGACAACAACATTATTATTATCGATAGTGTATTTTGATAAGTAAAACATAACATATGAATGTTACGTAGAAAGTAAGATACATTTTAAATATCTGTTAAAATGTGTTAAAACACATTAAATGATTTTTATGATAGAATTTATGTGTGAACCAAATCATTGTAATCTTGTAACCAATATCAATAGAAGGATCAGCATGTCTGTGTATTCATTGTGATATAATACTATCCGTATAAATATTTAAAGATTTATAACTTGAAGACTCTATCACATCGTATTTTAAATAAACAAAATAAGTCAATCTATAAAATACAGATTGAATGATAGTCAGAGATAATTATTGTCAAGTATAATGACGTTATGGAACACTGAATTAATGTAAGTAAATATGGACTAGTGGGCCCAAATCTCATCTAAGGAATATGATATTGTATATTTTTATCAGATAAGAAGTGTGTTCCTTAGGGATGACATTTATAGATGGCTTGTTATGTTAAAAAAAGAAATTATTCGTTATGACAAGAACTAAAAGTTTTCTGATGATGACCCGAGCCAATTCGTCAAAAACATGTTTTAAATAGGGGTAATATTAAAATTACTGGAGCCAAAGTCCAAGAGGCAAAAAGACAAAGCAGGTGGAAATTCACCAGATAATTTAAACCCGCTATGGTCCTGACTCGGTGCAGGCATTTCAAAAGAAATGGAGGGCTAAACCGGTTTTAATGAACGCCATCCCCAACATTTCCATTGCGGCAGTGTCCCCAGTAACTCAACAGCAATTGCCTTTGAAAGGTCGTAGTCAGAAAAAAAATCATCCTAGTGTTAAATAAAAAAAGAATCTTTAATCAGAGTTCTGACCGCCACGTCAAATTTTTCCACTTACTGATATTGATATCTATTGAAGAACTTTTTTAATGAATTTGTTTGAAACCTTGACTAATAAGATGGTCAAGCAGATATTTATATCTAATGAGTAAATATGCATAATTTGTGCTAGCTCACGAATCACGAATCAACTGTGAGACATAATTTCCGTAATAAAGACCCTGCTTGTAACGAAGTTGTACGAGGTTGGGCAGGAAAGGTCTGGTTCCGAGTTTACGCGACATGAAATTCAATTTATGACCTTGAATCCCCATCATTCAGTATCATGACTGATTCCGCTTTCCAGAAAAAAGGTCCTTCAGCGATTGTTGAATCCTATGTGAACATTTTGCTCAGGTTTTCAACAGAACTTTTATTTTCATTTGGATATCTTAGGATTGCAACATAAGAAAGCTTCAATACCAAACAAAACTACAGTTGCTTAACAATTAATGATGCTTAGTGAACATTATTATTTCATTTACAATAACAGAGATGCAGACCGATATTATAGCCTTTAGATGTGAGGTTGTGTTTGTGGAGATACTTATTGTTTCCGACAGCTCAGGATTTAAAAAAGATATACATGTATCATGTTTAGCATGGGGGTTTATTCAAAATACAAGTCGAGATACCTTATATTTCCCGAGCCCAGTGGAACGGATATTTTTCGCAAATCCCCCGACAAAACATGATATATCTGTTTAATCCTACCGAATGACTATGTAACGCGCGTTTTTTGAAATTTTATTTACAAGCGTCTCAACGAAGGGTAATAAACGGACCAATTTGTAAATTCAACTTCCATCCTCGTAAACGACGTTATGCTATCTTAGTGGCCTCGTAAAATACGTTTTGGCCAATCAAAACCTTTCAGAACAATGACAATCTCATAATGCCGTTTCATTCTGAAACGGTCAATTTGTTTTAGCAAATACCCTCGTAGAGCGTTAAAAGTGACAAATTTTCAAGCAAATACCACGCTGCTTCAAACTTGTTTGAAATGGCATGGTAGTAGACCAATGAACATTTTTTTTCATAGATAGGATTAAGTTCACACATTCAACACTTATAAATAATACAGGATGATAAGTATTAAAAAAATGCAGGATTGTTAAAAATCCTCAGATGGATAATAATGGTTATAGCTTGAGAAATTGAATAATTACTACACGTTTTGATCATCATAAAGCTTTTCCGTAATATTTGAATAGCTACTGTCTCTAGATAATTGTATCAGATATATTGTCTCTAAACAGTTACATGAAATAGTGGGATTAAATAATTTATGAACACAAAGTAAATATTCCAGTGTGGTTTATCGTTTTATTATGAGACTTTACTTAGTTGTCAGTTTTAACAGGTCATAAGTTTTCATTATCAAGTTCTTTATTTTCACTTACCGCATTTCCAAAATTGGGTATGTAGTTAGCTTTTCCTGGCTAGCTGATAACAACGGCAGTATAATACCGAGTGATGGTCACAAAAATCGAAGTCCAAAGACGTGGCAACAACGAAAAATAAATACGAAACATGGACGTGAGACGGCCACAATGCACACACACACACACAAAAGAACGACTTTAGTTAACGAAATTGACCATGTAATAGACGCCTTCGGAATACTTATATATTGATCAAGCTCTATTGAAGTCTTAAGGTTTGAAGACTAAAGGTTTTAGCGGGAAAATCTTAATTTTTCATAGATTTCAAATACTTAATATTCATCCACGATTCACATGGTGACTTCAGGATGAAGAACAACATTAAAAACGATTTCCACAGCTAGATTCTACCATGTTTTTGTAGAGACTTTGTCTCGTGCCAATTTACATTGTAATGAAAATTTGTGAGAATACTTCTTAAGGTAGAAAATATGAAATTATCAAACAAAATTGGGGAGTTTGTGGGTATATATATATATATATGGAGTAAATGAACATGAGACCATATATATATATATATATATATATATATATATAAAGACAATTTCAACATCGGAAACACAAAGATACAATAATAAAAACACTTGTAAATTTTATAAATATACTTGATAACTGCACGGAAAGCTATGTGATAGACTTGTAACCGGGACGAGTGAACTATGCCTTGGACATTAATTTACCTTTTCCGAAACCATTACGATCAATAGCAATCAAGTCCTACACCCATACTTATACCTGAGAAGTTAAGTAGAAGTTATGAAAATGGTGTTTGTCGCGGTCGGCTAATTATTTAGGGCATTTATCGTCCTAGCTTTCTACGGACAGATTGTATAAAATACCAGAAACTGAGGAAAAATATTCAGAAATACTGGGATTTTATTTATAGTCTTTACAATAATTGGGATATCGTTCGGACATTCCACGTGAATCCATTAAATTCTGTGAAGAATGGACACATATACTATATCCTCTCACTGATACTGTCGATTTCTACTGAAATACATAATGATTCTTTACCAAATCCTACTAGAGGTTTTGAATTTGAGTTTTCTTTCGGAATGCGACAGTGTTTTACCAACAAGTTATGCTCAAATTACGTTTTGTCTCGTACATTTCTTCTTCAGGATAGTGGTCATATAGGTCATACTCTACCTGTGTTAAAGTTTGTTTTGTATGTTTTGACGCTACATGGAAAGGAGCTAGAAAAAGTTGTGGTTTGGGTCCCGGAAACACGGGTTAATTGTACTGCTGTAACGAGTCACTATAGTTATTTACATTTGTGCTATATACCAGTATGACGTCTGTGCGACATGCAAACGTTCAAGGAAAAGAGCACAGTCAGTCGTTGATTTAAGGGGGTGGTTCTGGGCAGGCCTAAAATTTTCCACTCTTTTTTTTTTTTTTTAAATATTTACAGTATTTAAAATATAGATGTCCATATAAACTTTAAGCAATTTTCAACAATTTTTACCGTTCCGTTTTATGTCTAGTGCATGGACATCAAAGATGATGTGTTTCCCGTATTATTTGGTCCGTTCTGGTGTATAAAATAGGCTCTAATTGAAATTGTATTTGATATAAAATTATCCCAAATGCAAAATTCTGTACAAGTGTGAAAGTAGGACAAAAAAATAAAATAATAAATTTCAATAGTTTGAACTGAAATACATGAGCGATTTGAGCCATATAGCCTGAAAAGTTAACCAAATTTTTATCAGTATTTAAAACTTCTTGTAAAAATTGAGTCGTTTAATTTTCACCAAAAAGTGTGAATCGAAAGGAAAAAAGTTTATGTGAGATATACTAAAATTTGAAAAATCTACCGTTGCAGTTTTTTCAAAATTGAGAGTAAAGTAGGCAAAAATCAATGAAATTGCTGAATCTGTGCTTTAAATTACCCCCTTGAAAAAAATCTGAATTGGTATATTATCCATTATTGTAAGATATCATTACATAAGACGTAGAGCTAATGTGCTAGTAATAAGTAACTAGATGTTGGGGAGCGGTTTACATTACAAAAAGAATATTTAATTGATTTATAAAAAAAAATATTACAATTTTGAAATTTTAATATACCTATCACAATGGTGCTATTTATTTATGTAAGTATAATGAAAGTGAGAAACAGAGTTTTCTCCCCATACCCCAAGTCTACTCCCCTAATTCATCTCAGTGAATTTGCTCAAAATAATGCTAATGCTTGTGGTATTAATTCAAAATTGTTATTACTTCCAGAAATAAGGGTGCATAACAATTTTTTTTGGGACTAGATCCTTTGCCATGCACTTGAAATGTAAGATAATTTTAATCATTAACGCATGATTTTGATAATTTAAATCAAAGAAGACCACATCAATTTAAAGCAACCAGGTATAAAGATGGTTTTGGGAAACTTTCAAATCGTAGAGAAAGAAGAGGGTTTTCGATCAAATGCTGATAATACTCAACGCCAATGGATCACTTCTAAGTAATACAGTTTTCATGATTCCTATGACCCTTCCTTTTGAATTCATTTTATCAGTTTTTGAATATTGTAATGGTTTTCCAAAGATTTTATTTACATTAATGACATCTAAATTACTAGCATCTAAATGGTTTTTGCTAAATTATCTGAAAATTCGGTACCTGTGTGTCCTCTACACCTTCGAGGCAATCATCATAATGTAAATGCGTTTAAGCGTTGCACATTGATCAATTGATTGCTGACAAATATTGTGGCATTATATCCGATAACGTTTGATTTTTCGGTGTGTTTTGTTACTCATACGTCTCTTGCTGCTTGAATAAAGTGGCAAATAGAATCAACCTACGGACAATAGATTCCTTCACGATTTGATATTTAATATTAAAGTTCTGTGTGCACAAAAGTCTTCATTAATGGGCTTTCTAATTACATTTCATATGGTTTACTATAGTTAAAGGCATCAGTATTATCAAGAATCCCTAACACAAATTATTTAATATCGGATTAGAGCGATGGGGGCTTGGTTTTTGGTTATAAAGATACCATACAAGTTTCAGATTTTCATAACGATTACCATTAGCTTAGGTCCAAACTAGAAGTAATTGTAAGGATTCGTCAGTTTTCAGTTTGGTCTTTTCTCTTATGATACAATGTAATTCAATTTCCTATCAATGTCCGTTAGCAAAATAAACATTGATTATTGGGTTTACGTCTTTGTTGGCTAAAATGATAGTTACAATATCTGTGTTTTGAAATACCTCACTTATTATTGGATTGGCCTACGATATTGGTGAAGAGAAGTGTAGATATAAAAAATTAGGGGGTTTTATGCTAAGATATACAATGCTCTTAGTTATTGTAATACTGCAAGCTCTTTCTCTAGTCGCCATGATCATAAATAAAACCCATCAGGAATTGAAAATTTGCTTCCTTATAATCAATAAATATTACAGTGATTGTATTGAAGTATCAGTCAGAGTTCTGTCACCAATGTCTTGTTGTGTTACATTGAATTGAATATCTCAAATACCAATCAAATAACTGCTATCAATGGCAATAAAATGAATAATTCAACATTAAAAGATTTTATAGTCGTTACATTTTATCTGTTGTAAAACATTTGATCAAAATAGTGGCTTTAATACTATACTTTAAGACAGTTGTGTTCTTGCTGCGTATTGAAGATGAAAAATCCTGAGTATCAGTAGGGCGAAAAAGAATTTTAAGTTTGTCTAAGTACGGTTGCGTAGCCATTATTCTAGTATTCTACAAAATAACAACAAATGATTGGTAAAACAAGACACCAACAAATGAGATGAAATCAAAAGGGTTAATGGATAAAAATTTTAAAAAAAAACGTTATCATTATGTTTTAGATTTAACCAGTATAACCCTTTTTATTTAACCTCCTTTGTTTGATTCTTTTTACTATTGGTTTATTACTATTTAAACTAATAATTATTTTCAAACGTCACCATTTTCAGTACTATTATCTGTTGTACTCGAAGTTGAGGTGGTGATGACGTATTGCTGAAGTGTAATTGCGAAGCTGACTTAAGGGGGTAGACCTGGGATAGGAGGAGATAACTCTGTTTTTCACTTTTTTAGTACTTACACAAACAAATAGGTATGATCAAAATTTTAAAATTGTAAAAAATTTTCACACAACAAATAAATATTCACTTTGTCACGAAAACAAATACCCAATATAAAGTTATTTATAATGAGTGCATTTTACCTCACATTTTTGCAAGGCTGTCCAAAGATAATGAAAATATGTAAAAGTCAGATTTCTTCCAAGGGAGGTTATTTATAGTACAGATTCAGCAATTTTATTGATTTTTATCCACTTTATTCTAAATTAAGAAAAAATAGGACGGTAGAATTTTCTAATATTTTAATATATCTTACATCTACTAGTTTTCTTTCTAATCTCAGTTTTTGGTGAAAATTAAACGACAGGATTTTTTACAATAGGTGTTTGAAAGTGATCAAAATAGAGTAAAAAATTCAGCCTATACTGTTCAGAACACCCATTTATTTCAGTTCAAACTAGTTAAATTTACTATCATTATTCATGCTTACTTTCACACATGTCTAAACTAAAAAAAATTGCATTTGAAATAATTCTAAATCAAATACAAACTTAATTAGAGCCAATTTTATACACCACAATCAAGTCCTGAACGGACCAAATAATATGAGGAAACAGGGTATCTTTGATGACCACTAGACAAAAAACGGGACGGTAAAAATTGTTGAAAATTGCTAAAAGTGGACATTAACATGTGTAGTTTTAATACTGAAAATATTAAGAAAATTAAACGAGGGGGAAATTTTAGGCCTACCCAGGTCTACCCCCTTAAGGTAGATAGACACTGTTGCGCTGCGCAATGCAATCGCGCATAAGAAAAATAAAGAGTCGGGTACGGGGTAGGTTTGATTTTCGGGCCGGAACAGTAATTTGACGGCTTTTCCTTTGTGACGTCACAATTGAATGACAAATGTGAAACGTCATGTTTTGTTTACTTTGCCGCGAATTAACTCCCTTTTCCCGAAAATAATGTTTCATCCGGAAACTTTGTAAAATATCTCCGTTAAAAGCATGGTGACATATTCATTTTTTAATTGTAACCAATAAATTATATCATAAACTATCTGTTCACAAAAATTTATCAAATTCTCATGGATAAAAAGTTCATTTCTATTAAGCTAAAAATTGCCTTTCCCTATTTTCCCCGTGCATTCTTTGTAAACTTCAGTGAAAAAATGGCTAAGAATGAGCAAACTTTGATCTCAATTCTAGAAAAAAACAAGCATGGTGGCCCATACTTTTTATTACATATTTTGGATAAGTAGGATTGGTTCTTCAATTGTGCCGACTTACAGCAAAATCTCATGGATATGAATATTACTGTCTATCTACCTTAAGTTGGCGTAAGATGTTCTTTTGATGCCAATTTGATTTCTCATATCAATGAAAGATGTGTAAATAACTAATTATGCTTTTCTTCGTCTCAGAAAATATTGGCTGTAAACTTTGATTCGTAATCTGCGCTGATATCATTAACAATTATTGCAATTGTCTTATCATTTGGGGCAACGAAGCTTTTATGTAATAGTTGAGTTGTGGAGTTAAATTATTAGGTTTTGGCGATTTTGTTTCATATACCTTACATTGTTACAAATGAAAACGGACATTTTCAGCTAGATTCTCATCTTTCCGGATTTGATATTACCGATTCTGACTTTAAACTGGAATGACCCACTGACAGTGTGACGGGTGCTGTATACAGAGCAGGACACGCTTACCCTTCCGGAGCACCTGATGTCACTCTGTTTTTTTTAGAGTTCACATTGTTGGTGCTTTGTTTTTTAGTTGTATTTGTGGTGTTTGTGTGTTTTGTGGTATCTTTGGTCTCCAGTCTTCAAATGTTCTTACTTTTGCCTTGTCTCTGAATAGACTTTGATTTATGTAATCTTGTGCTTTGTTCCTTCGGTCTTCTACTGCCGTTGTTTTGCTATAGATTATAGAAGTTATACAGTTTGACACTTCACCATCATTCTAACTTCAGGGAATTATAATTTTTTTGACAAAAAACAAAAGTGGCGTTATGTTTTGTGGACAGATTTTAAAGAAAAATAAAATTTAACCTCATCTCGGGTCACTGATTAA
This sequence comes from Modiolus philippinarum, assembly GCA_002080025.1. Lineage (NCBI taxonomy): Eukaryota > Metazoa > Mollusca > Bivalvia > Mytilida > Modiolidae > Modiolus > Modiolus philippinarum. The sequence continues at coordinate 18,679 of MJUU01020156.1, forward strand.
ATAAATCAGTTCCAGAACTGACACTGTCCGCTATATTTCTGAAAAGAGCAGCCCTTACCCATTTCTCCCTTTTCCAAGTGACAATCAATGTCCTGATATAGTTGAAATACCGCTACATGACATAAAGCTCGGTCAATACTGTGAATGCGGAAAAATTACTGTCTTTTGACAACGATATTGTTGAGGCAAATAACAATCTTCAAAACGCATACTCATAAAATCAAAAGTCAATTATCAAAATTTAACAAGGCCCAAGTATAAAATAAGGGTAATAAATTTATTAAAAAAAAATCAGCATCCGAACTTATAGAATTTGGGTCACAATACCATAATAATGATATCAAAATAACTTAATTACTTTAAAATTTAATTTCTGCATATTTCGAGTCTCTTCAGTGCAGATTAAATCACATTTTGAGGACCGTTGATCAAAAATGTGTAAAATCTTACAGAGAAAGAATAAATGAAAAGCCAAAATTACACTGAACACAGAGCTATATATATGCACGGAGGAGATACTCCTTAGTTTCAAGAAAAATGTTCTAAAATTTAGAAATTGACATCACATAATTTATGATTTTATTCCTTAGAGTCCTTGATGTATTCACTGGCAATGACTAAAACAATAGGAAATGATCATAATCAATAAAAAAATATACTTTGTGGGAAAATGTTGAGTAGATTTTATTTTGCATTGGTGTCTTATTTCCTTGTTCAGCATCAAGGCATGTTAATTAGAATTTTGACTCATTACAGGAATTCATTAGTTCTGATTAATAACCTTGAGACCATAGTGTGTAAATTTGAGGTAGCTTGAGATAAAAAAAACTTTTGACACAATATCCAGGAAACTTAGTTCAAAACTGTGGAGTATCTCCCTTCACTGATTTTGGCTTTCGATTTTTATCCTTTAATTATTTTTTTTTTATATATTTTTCGATTTTTTGATTTCCACCGATTTGATTTTATCTACACTGAATGGACATATTAAGTTGTCGAAATGGCCATTTGCAGAAAGTAAATTTACAGAAACTTCGGTATTTTTTTAGTTATTCCATATGAAATTACTTTAATCCGTCTAATCTTATTATGGCTAATTTCCCCTCACCGTGTTTTTGTTAACGATAAGATTTTCACTTTCTTACTTTCCTTCAAATTTGGATCTAAATACCAATATTTATCAATTATGGACTTTTTACGAAGTCA
>MJUU01020157.1:0-13404 GCA_002080025.1 Modiolus philippinarum
ACGCTATGGACTCCCTGTGCTGTATGGGGGTGGCTGTCCATAGGATATTCCATTTTCCTTTAATGTTATCTCTTTATCACAAGAAGATTTACGAAAAAATGTCTGTTTAAGGTTTCTATGCAAAATCTGCCACAAACAAATACAGTTATGTCTCAGGGAGATCACACTCATAGTCCTTCTTATAGATTAACACCTGTGGAAAGCATTCTTTTGGTGATAGAGAGTTGATATCTGGTCTATGACTTTTTTATGATGACAGCTTTCTGGTGGTACTATATTTGTAGACATTTTGACCTTGGCCTTGCCCTGAAGGTTATTTTGAATCTTGAACCTGCTTTGACAGGGTAGACATTTAATGTTGAGGTGTTTATTTTTGTTTTGTGACTTTATATGTTGAGTTTTTAGCTCACCTGGCTAATGCCAGGGTGAGCTTTTGCCATCACATTGCTTCCATCGTCCGTCCATCCGTCCGGCGTAAACTATTCATTCAAAGATCTTCTCCTCTGAAACTACTGGGCCAAATGGAACCAAACTTAGCCACAATAGTCCTTGGGTGGTCCCCTACAAAACATGTGTTTTTAAGGTCCGTGCGATATCCAAGATGGCCGCCAGCGGGAAACATAGTTTTAACATTGGACCCAATGGGAAAACACATTCAAAGATCTTCTTCTCTGAAACTACTGAGCCAATTGGCACCAAACTTGGCCACAATAGTCCTTAGATGGTCCCTTACAAAAAAGTTGTTTTTATACCCCCTGCAACGAAGTTGGGGGGATATACTGGAATCACCATGTCCGTCCGTCTGTCCATCCGTCTGTCCGTCCGTAGACATTTTTTGTCCGAAGCTTATCTCGGGAACCTTTCTGAATTGACTTTTCAAATTTTGTCAGAATGTTAGTCACTATAAGTACTTGTGCACCTCCTATTTTCAGAATGATTCATATATTGAAAATTTAAAAGGTAGGCTAAAAAGGTTTCCCCAACATTTTCCCTATCGAGTAGCAAAACATCTCTCTGATAAATAGTTCTAATGAGTCTATGTCTTATCAAAGGATTTCTCTGTGCCTTCCTCTTATTTTAAGTTGCCTCAAAGTTATGGTGGACTATTGGAGTACCCCCATGGTATGTTTCTACGTCTGTAACTGTGCAGGGTAGGATCATCAACAAGAAGCGGGGGGTATGAATTTGTGGCCCATCAGGCCACAGTTATATCTAGTTCAGGTCTGTGCGATATCCAAGATGGCCGCCAGCGGGAAACATAGTTTTAACATTGGACCCTATGGGAAAACACATTCAAAGATCTTCTCTGAAACTACTGAGCCAATTGGCACCAAACTTGGCCACAATAGTCCTTTGGTGGTCCCTTACAAAAAAGGTGTTTTTCAGGTCTGTGCGATATCCAAGATGGCTGCCAGCAGGAAACATAGTTAATATTGAACCCTATGGGAAAACACATTCAAAGATCTTCTCTGAAACTACCGAGCCAATTGGCACCAATTTTGGCCACAATAGTCCTTTGGTGGTCCCTTACAAAAATGGTGTTTTTCAGGTCTGTGCGATATCCAAGATGGCCGCCAGCGGGAAACATAGTTTTAACATTGGACCCTATGGGAAAACACATTCAAAGATCTTCTTCTCTGAAACTAATGAGTCAATTTGCACCAAACTTGGCCACAATAGTCTTTTGGTGGTCCCTTACAAAAAATGTGTTTTTCCAGTCTCCCCTGCAAAAATGTCATGAGCAGTTCCAGAACTATTCATGAAATGTTATTGGACAATAGTTCTTGAACTCTTCAAGAATAGTTCATGAGAAGTTCGTGAACATTAAATGAGAAAATTCATGAACTAACAACTGTTCTTGAAACAGTTCATGAATAATTCTCCATGAACAGTTCATGAATCTTAATTCATGAACAGTTCATGAACTTAAATTCATGTAAAGTTCAAAATACTATTTCTTGAACAGTTCTTGAACAATTGTACTTGAACTGTTCAAGAAAAGTTGTTAGTTCATGAATTTTCTCATTTAATGTTCATGAACTTCTCATGAACTTTTCTTGAACAGTTCAAGAACTGTTGTCCAAGAACATTTCATGAATAGTTCATGAGAGGTAATGAACAGCTAAATTGCCTTTGGTATGATTTTTTTACCATGTCTCCACTGTTCAAGTCCATCACTCATCTATTTCCTGTTTACCGATAACTTTGATTTTTTTCTTTTATTTTTGGGGGATTATATCATTGTGTCCATATTTGTATTGTGTCAACACTTGTACTGCGTCCACACCTGCATTTTGTCCTTACACACTTAAATTTGCACTTTCCATATGATTCAGGTTTTAATGAGAAGTGGCATTAACTGGCTCCCATTTGATGTTGTTTTGTTTTACTATGAAAATGAAATTAATAAAAAAATTAACATTATAATTTTTTTTTAAAATTAAGCTATATATGCAATAGATCATTTTACAATTTTTCATTAGCATGATGAGTCATTGATTTTCTCTTTTATATTTTGAAAATGGTAAAACATGAGTGATATATCCGGTTCCGAGATGAGGCATATTGAACCCACACTGTATCATTTGTTTTTAGTTCTACAGCTACAACAGCAGCACCAGGTATCCAGTAGTATCCATCCCTTGTATACCCATTGATAATTTGATGGTGAACTTCAACAGAATTTTTCATTATGTTAATATTTAAGTTATGTTCATTACTTGTAATCACTACAGAAATATGATAAACTCCAGGAATTTGACAGGTAAATTTTCCAGTTGATGAAAATGATGATGGATTTGTTATTCCAATGGCTGTTTTCATAGTTGGAAATTTAATCACTGATCCAACGTTGTAGTAGACATCATTATAATTACAGCTTGTTAATACCACTGAAAACAGAAAGAATCCATAATAAGTGAACATTACAGTACATATATCTTGACCAAATATCATTTTGTTGAAACACTATAGCATGCATTGCAATCATAAACTGATTTTTAAAAAAAAAGATTTCTACCCTTTTCATATGAATTCAAGATGGTAATTTAATGCTTTTTGTGATCTGAACAAGTTGGGTAACAAGGGAGTAGGAAATTTTTATGCACTCTCAAAAAGGTTTTTTGGCTTGTAATTTTATTGTTGTCTGTCATTCTGCAACATACAATTTCCCTTTCTTATTTTGATGGTCCCTTCAAAAATAGATATTAATTCCTCATCCAAGATGGCTGCTAGCATGTCCTAGATAGTTCCTTCCAAGAAAAATGATGAGATCATTATCATAGCAGAAACAATTGGCATGACTCCCCTTAAAGTAATTATTATTGTAATAAAATCAATATATATACTTTCTAGTACAGTAATAATGTCTTTTTCATGAGATGCATAATTTGATTCTTCTCACCTATTCAAGCATGGTAGACTGTGATAGTAAAGCTATTATTTTCTGCTTTTGTTTCGCATGTCCATGAGTGGGTCATTCCTGCACTTTGACAGTTTTTGAGTTCTAGTAAATAATTTCTCTGTAATAAATATAGTCTGTGGGCTGGAAACACTTTCTGTGCACCCCCCCACACTTCTGAACCAGACTGATTTTTTTCAGTCCTTCTATGTCCCCTCTTCAAAATAAAACATGTTATCATGAACACTACTTGTAGGCTTGGACAGTATATGGCCACTTTTATAGTACACTATGAAAAATTCTTGTATTTTCATTTAAACCTAAGTTTCATTTTTTGAGCTCCATAATTTTTTAACGATAAGTTATATGTACTGAAATTTGGTTCCAAATTGAAGCTAATTCAATATCCTTTACAATGAACACTGTACGCCCTTTTTAGGATCTGGGGCCCTCCCCTGCAAGAAAATTTTGAAAATGACGATTTTAGGCTGTCAATTCCTTTCAGATAAACATGATAAACAACACTTGTCATTTGATGTAGTTTTTATGCCTGACTTATCAGGTGTGATACAATGTTGGAAAATAAAACCATTAAAGTCCATAACATTTTGATTTTCGGTATCAAATTTTTGAAAAATGGAAATGTTTCGGAATGTTAGATTTTTTCACAATTTCAACTTTCTGAGTTTAAGATCATAAATCTGAATATATATTTAATAATGGCCGATTTAATAATGATTTATGATGTATTAGCAACAAATTGTACACACACATTTTAGTTTCAGACATAATGCAGGTTCAGAAATGTCAAAACTAGCAACCCTCCCCCTAAAAATTAAGGGAAAATTTGAAATATTCAGGCTCTAAATGATAAAAAGATAATGTTTAATGGGAATTCTAGTTTATTTCACTAAAGCTTACATGCAGAAGATCATTTAAGTAGATTTAAACTTTGAAAGAGGTCTCTTTTCGACTCTGTTGCCTGAAATTATATGCAAAATGAGAATTTTCCGATTTTCGGAATTTCTCCCTTTTTGACTTTTAGATGCAAATACTTCATGAAATTGATATGTGACTTGAAAATGTTGATTAAATATCATTTCATTATATCTTGGCAATTACTACTCCCGGTAAGTATGCTTTTAAACATTTTAGACGATTTACAGTCTCATAAATTACGAACATATTACCCCTTACCGCACAAATTCTACACAATTTATTTCATTTTATTCAGCTTGAAAAGCTTAAACATTGTATAAAGGTCCAATGACATATCATTTTCAAGCACCAAAATACACAGAGACTGACATATATATCACAAATAAGATCATGCGTGTGGTTTATGGGCAGTTATTCAACAATTAAAATTGGATTTCGTTAAATTCTGAAATGCTCGAAATTCCGAATTTTTCACTTAAATCGCCCAAAATATTCAATTTTAGCAATATTTTGGTGTTAAAATTACATATTACGATATGTCAAAAGCAAATTTTGCAAAGAAAGTAAAACATTAGTATGCTATGTTCATATATATGTAAAGAGAGACATATTTTGGGAACTTTAAAGTTTAATTTTGTTGGGTAGGAGTAAGATTTTCGGTATTCAGAGTCACATTGAACACTCCTTGGTTTTCTAAGCAATGTTTTAAGATAATTTATGTATTTGTTAAAACAATAAATTGGCATATCTGCAGATAAATCCTTCAGGTTTGCCTCATACTATGATTTAAAAGCGAATTTTGGAAAAATCTGAAATGCTAAAAATTTACATTTTTGATCAATTTTGGACAAAATATTGAGTTTAAGCAGACAAGAGGGATTTAAAATACCAAATCATGATAGAATTCATGCAACCTTCCTATATGCAACACAGATTTTGCTTGTGGTGGTTATTTTTATTCCAACATAGACAAAAAATGACATTTTTTTGGAAAATTTGTTGGGGTAGGGGTACGATTTTTGGTATTTAGAGTAACATTAAACACTCCTTGTTTTTTAAACAATGTTTTAAGAGAACTTGTGTATCACTTATAACAATTAATTGTCATATCTGCAGATATATTCTATAGATTTGAAATATATATTGCGATTTGGACCAATCTGAAATGTTGAAAATTCCCATTTTTCATCATTTTTTTAAAGAAATATTGAGTCTTTGTCGACCAATGGCTGTTAAAATACCAAATCATGATGTAATTCATGCAACATTGTCATATACAACACACGTTTTCCGTGTTCTTGTTATTTTTATGCGAACATAGACCAAAAATTGATAATTTCAGGGAAAATTTGTTGAAGTAGGGGTAAGATTTTTGGTATTCAGAGTCACATTTAACACTCCTTGATTTTCTAAACAATGTTTTAAGACAATTACTTATGTATTGCTTAGAACAATTAATTGGCATATCTGCAGATATATTCTATAGATTTGACACAATCGTGATTTAATAGTGAACTATGGACAAATATGAAATGTTGAAAATTCCCATTTTTCATGAATTTTGGGAGAAATATTGAGTTTGAGTCCACCAATGGCTTTTTAAATACCAAATTATGATGTAATTCATGCAAAATTGTCATATACAACACACATTTTACGTGTTCTGGTTATTTCTAAGGGAACATGGACAAAAATTGACAATTTTAGGGAAAATTTGTTGGGGTAGGGATAAGATTTTCCGTATTCATAGTCACATTAAACACTCAATGTTTATCTAAACAATGTTTTAAGACAACTAATGTGTCGCTTGGTACAATTGATTGTCATATCTGCAGATATATCCTCCAGATTTTGCATAAATAACGATTTAACAGTGAACTTTTGACAATTCAAAAATGTTAAAAATTCCCATTTTTCATCACTTTCGAGCAAAATATTGAGTTTAAGTCAACAAATGGCTGTTAAAATACCAAATCATGATATTATTCATGCAACATTGTCATATACATTACACATTTTGTGTGTTCTGGTTATTTTTATGTGAAAAAAGACAAAGAATTGACAATTTTTGAGTAAATTTGTTTGGGTAGGGGTAAGTTTTATTGATGTATGATGTTTATATTACCTAAAAGCAGCCATTATTTGTAATGGTTAATAAGCTTTCATTCGATACCTATTTTGAATGATATTTGTTTACTAGAAAATAATATTAGGCAAAAGAAAGACAAAACTTATTCAAAAACGAAATTATTCAAAGGTCCATGTATTTGGTCTATTTGAAAATAAAATTTTGGTCATTTAAAATATGTTAACATCGTCTTAACATGTTTTATATTGAAGAAAATAGATTGAAAAGCTAAAAACAATTTTCAGAATCGGGAATTGAGATACACTTCGGGGTTCTCTAGACCATCAAACTTGCGCGAAGGTGGCGTAAACTTTCTTTAAACCTTAATAACTTTTGAAGTATATCACTTATATGCAATATTTTTTGTACACAGATAGCTTATGGTTGGAACTTTCTAGCAACGCATGTTTCAGATGACCTTGACCTTGACTTCATGGTTTAGTGACTTCATGAAAATTGCGACATAGTTTCACATTCAAGTTGATTTCTCTGGATTTGTAATACATAGATCCATTATATTTAGTGTATTGATGTATCTTAGTGGGGGCATGCCAGTCTGCCACTTGTCATTTGACCTCGACCTCATTTGCACGGTTCAGTGACTTTGTAAATTTTGCGACATAGTTTTACATTCAAGTCAATTTCTGAGGCACTGTAATGTATAGACCTACTATATTTTGTCTCTTGGTACATCTAGGTGGGTGTATGCCAGTCTGACACATGTCATGTAGACTTGACCACAATTTTATGGTTCATTGACTTTGATCACTTTTCTACTTGATACATCTAGGTGGGTGCATGCCAGTCTGACACCTGTCATGTAACCTTGACCTCAATTTCATGGTTCATTGACTTTGAACATTTCTTTACTTTTATACTTATTTCTTTGTATGTATAATACCTAGAGTCATCATATTTGGTCTATTGCTACATCTAAGTGGGCACCTGCCAGTCTGGCACCTGTCATGTAGCCTTGACCTCAATTTCATGGTTCATTGACTTTCATCATTTCTCTGTAACTAGAACACTTACAGGCATCATATTTTGTCTAATGCTACGTCTAGGTAGGCACATGCCAGTCTGACACCTGTTATGTAGCCTTGACCTCAATTTCATGGTTCATTGACTTTGATCGTTTCTCTTTAACTAGAACACTTACAGGCAACAAATTTTGTCTAATACTACATCTAGGAAGGCACATGCCAGTCTGACTTCTCTCATGTAGCCTTGACCTCAATTTCATTGTCCATTAACTTTGATAATTTCTTTGTAAATAGAACACTTACAGGCATCTTGTATGGTTTATTGTTACATCTAGGTGTGCAAATGCCAGTCTGGTGCCTGTCATGTAGCCATGACTAATTATTTTTTAAGATATGCATATACAGGCAAGACATTTCTGTGTCTACACTTGTTATAACTTGAAGGCATTTGGTCAACATTTTGAAGCAACTGAAAGAAAAACTTGAACAAAAAACAAAATTTTCCAAAATTTCGGTAGGTGGGTCTAAAAATGGGCCAAATTCCACAAGTGTGTGCAGGTTATATGCTCGTGTTAACATATTTTATTTTGAAGAGGGGAGTATGCGGACTTAAAAAAAATGGGTGGGGTTCGGAAGTGGGGGGGTGCACAGGGGGTTATTCCAGTCCACTAGTATATCTGGGATGTAAAATTAAACATTTTATTAAAAAAAAATTGAAATTAGAATTAAATAACAATCAATCAATCAATCAATACTGGATTTTATGTTTTTTGTTTTGACTTCTTTTAGAAGGCATGTGATTTTTCATTGTACATGGTAGTTATGTAAATATTGTTTACTGTCTTATTTATTGCATGTTACTTATTTTTTGTTCAATCTTCAGAGAAAATAGATTTTTCATGAAACTGTAAAAAAAAAATCATGAAATTGTAAAAAAAAAAGTATGATGGTTTACAAGTTTCATTTAGGGGTGAATTGAAATTGTTTTGTCAATACCTTTTATTTCACATGGTTTCAAATACATATAAACGTTACCTTTTTCATTGTTTTTATCAACAACTTGTTGGAGTACAGAAAGTGATGAGTTCAGATTGTGAGTTAGAATGTCCAATTTCTGAGAAGTACTCTCTAATGTATTTATTTTGTTCCTTGATACTGATGTCAAATTGTTCAGAATGTCAAAATTTTTATGCTCCGTCTTTTTAAGGGCAGTTATTGAATTGTTCTGATTTTGTTCCAAATGATCCAATCTTTTTGAAGTTTTATTTGCTAATTCGTGAATTTCACTCCTGGACCCTGTTGTCAGATTGTACAAGGCAAGGAAATCCTGATTTCGGGCTTGTTCATGGATTGTTAACAAATTAATCCGTGAATCAAAGGTTTGAACTTTTTGTTTCAGTGTTTGAAAGTCCATGAGCTGGTTCACACTTTTCAGCTGCTCAAGACCATCAATTTTATGTTCAAGAGTCATGGTCTTGTTTGTCAAAGCTCCAATTTCAGAGGTTTTAAGTCTATTTATCTCTTGTTCCATCAGCGCTGTGTTTTTCTTGTTTGTTTCATCCAGATTTTTAAAATCCTCCTGAACTTTAGTATAGTTTTGTTCAAGTTCGAGATATGCTTGTTCTCTTGCATCCTGGGTTTTCTTTAGTGTGATATACTTTTGTTCAAGTTCCTTATATGCATGTTCCCTTGCATCCTGTGTTTTCTTTAAAGTTGTATATTTTTGTTTGAGCTCTGTGTATTTTTGTTGAAGGGAATCTAGAGCTTGCTGTTGTGTTTCATTTTTCCCATTAATCTTTTGTTCCATGGATTCCAATTGTTGTTGTAATTGAGTGTCCATAGATTGTAATCGTTGTTGTAATTGAGTGGTGAGTAACTGAAGGTTTTTTTCCTGTTGTTCACGGTATGATTCTTGTTGGTGATGTTGTGAACTGATTTGTTGATGCAGATCTTCAAGATCTTGATGCATCTGATTTTTATCACCGTAATATTCAGCAACCGTCAGGTACAAGGGTTTTCCAGATGTGCTAGTATTTTTTGTATCCAATAGAAATCCATGACTTAATCCTACTACAGCTAACAAAAGCACAAAATTGACCATCCTGATTGAACTGGTAAAATCCATGACTGCAAAATTTTTGAATAAAGGTTACCAGTATGATTTTTGATGTTAAGTTATCTATATAACATAGATAAATATTTTAGGTCAAAGAATCACATCACATGAAAACTGAAGATTTGTTTATCTTATGTACAAAATGACAAATTTTTTTTGTCAAATCTTTAATCTTTTGAATTACATTTTAAATGGATATCAAGTGAAAAACAACAAAAAATTTTGCAAGTATTATATATTCCATGCAAGTATTAGGCCGTGTTTACACTTGCTTCAGTTTGAATTGATCTTTATTTGAATCTATCTAAAAGGGATCAGTTTGCATTTACATTAGAAAGTGAGACCGATGCGTTTACACTTTACATTAAACTGAATGGATCTTACCTAAATACCTGTGGTTTTTTGTTTTTGTTTTTTGTTTTTTGTTATAAGAATGCATGAAAATGCAAATATGGATAGATAGATCTGGAAATGTTTGACAAACTATGGTTTGTGTCCTGACATATTCATTTAAAAATGTTTAGGTTTCTCTTAGATGTTTTCTGTTGATGTTCCAGCACCTTGTAGGTCACCAAAAAGTTCGCTCATCAAAAGAATTGCCTCTTTGGCCAAAGCTTTTCGTCTTTTAATCTTCACCTCTTTTATTCATCACTGTCGTATAAATGCTCACAGACACATGTGTAACTGCCAATTTTTAGCTTTATATACTTACTCAGTTTCACTTCATAAAGATCGATCTTAACATTTACACTTAAAGAAAGGTCAATCCCAAAAAGATCGATCTTTTTAAGACTACCTCTGGATATGGACTTTTTAAGTCCGATTGATGATCAATCTAACCTGTTTACACTTAGCAGAGATGAATCTCTTTAGATAGATCTCACCAAAGATCAATCTAAATTTGCTAGTGTAAACGGGGTCTTATATGTACCATGTGTCTTTCAAGTTATGGCAGATTTCTCAGATGATTAATGTATTTTATTTGCAATTCTTCAATGAAGATACCAATATTCCTCTAGTAACACCTATAACAACTCCTTCTAAACTCCTGTCTTTTGTCTGCTAATCAATTACTCAACTTTCTATAGAATTCTATTGTATACCAATTTTTCATCTCTGGAGTATCAAGGTAAACCCCTTCAGGCAGTACAAATTGGTATACAATAGAATTCTATAGAAAGTTGAGTAATTGATTAGCAGACAAAAGACAGGAGTTTAGAAGGAGTTTTATAGGTGTAACTAGAGGAATATTGGTATCTTCATTGAAGAATTGCAAATAAAATACGTTAATCATCTGAGAAATCCGCCATAACATATTTAAACTTGCAAGCCTGTAGGGCGAGAATCAGTTTAACGATTTTAATGAGTAAGGCATGGAGATCAATAGGAAGTGGGCAGAGCATAATTCATGGCTTAACATAAAAATTTGAAGGTTATACCATGGTTAAGACTCCACCCTTTTTTCATTGCATTTGAACGGGTAATTTGTCATGTAACATCAACTTTTTATTTAACTATCAATGTCTTATGTTAAACCATAGTTTTTAAAACTCTCAAAATAAGCATTATTAATCCATTAAAAGATCAAAGGAAATGTGTTTTCTCCATGCAAAAGTCTATATCAGCATGCTGACCAGATCCAAGTGAGCCATTGCTATATCAAAACATTCCAAGATATGCTCCTCTGAAACTTCTTTGCAAAGTGGTCTCAGGAGAGTAGGAATGGGTGTAACCTTATGATGGTTAGCAGTAAAAAATTACACCAAAGGTGTTAACAGTAAAATTTATGCCCTCACGATAAATTTTGCCAAATATTTCTACAAAAATATGTTTTGCCGAATGATATGTCTTTATCCAATTCAGGATAATGATACGAAATTTAAGTAGTTTTATGAATCACGCTAAAATATTTTTGACGATTAACAGTATAATTTTGACCCATTTGACGTTAATGATAGCTAAAAAGAGGTGTTTGACAGTTAACAATAAAGGGCATTCATTCCCTCTTGGAGACCTCTTAAAGGTTATCCAGCAAATCTTGCACCTCATCTAAGGTGATGGACCAGAAGGGGACATTGATTTACATTTGACTACATACAAAATCTTAATCTCTTCAACCACCACATTGACTTTGAAATTCAAGTGTGTTAACATGATCTTCGTTGAAAGTTAAGTGTTTTCGCATGCTATGCTTTGAGATTGAAGTGTTTTGATATGATATACTTTGAAATTCAAGTGTTTTCACATGATATGCAGTGACCCTTGATTTAAGAGGTCACCTTTGGGAAGGAGTCAAACTGGCTTTTTAAGAAAGGTGGCCTTTTAAATCAGGTTCATTTTATATGAAATATACTACAAAGGGAACTATAAAAGGTGACCTTTAAAATCAAGTGGCTGCTTATTCAAGGTGACTGCCAAGGCAAGTTTGACTGTACTTTGAATGCAAATGGATTCACATGATCTAATTTGAAATCTAGGTGTTTTCACATGATATACTTTGAAATTTCAGTGTTTTTACATGCTATACTTTGAAAATCAAGTGGATTCACATAATATACTGCAAAAGATGGCAATTTCCTACTGCCTCATTGCAATGAGTTGGTACTCATTGCTCATTTTACTGTTCCGTGATATGTAAAAAAAAGTTTGGTCATTTAGAGGGAAACACCAATGACATCAATCTAAAGATATTTGTTCTAGAACGTATGGAAAAGGGGGATTGAAGAAATCCGTCCTTCCCGAATTTAGATTTCATGCAAGGGACATATTATTTACAAGGAAGTAAATACTGTGTTTTAGTATCTTTACACATTATCATTTGATAAGAAATGTAAATTTGTTTAGTTTATCTCGTGAATTTTTATTTTTAAACTTATTTCAAATGATAATACATCATTTTAACGTAGTAGTTTAAATTTTATTAGTGTTTCAGCCCATTTTAGGAAACAACCTTAACTATAGCCAAGAGTTGACAAATTATTGAAGTTTTGAATCTTTAATCTTAGAGAGAAGAACAAGAGCACAAAAATATTTCTTTAATAACACTGTAAAAATACAAGTTTCAATATGTTTATAAATTCTTCTTTCGGATGAATATGTTCAATTAAAAAAGTAACTAGCCTCATTATAATGCTTTTAAAGCAGCCTGTGGCTTTATAGACCTAGTTATTGCCCTCTATACAGGTCAACTATTTCATAAATAAGAGATCAGTGGGAGGAAGATTTCTGTCTACATAATGATCAAATGTAATAATTAGGAACTAGTTATGCAATGATTCTTCATAGTTAACAGTGGAGGTTGAAGGGGTTTGAAAGTTTTTGGAAATGGGAGAAAAGGGGTAAAAAATTTGGGGAAATGGGAAAAATTTTGAAAAAATAGCTATTGGGAGAACACAACAAGTGGGAAGTTTGAAAAAAGAGAAAAATATTGTAGGAATTAGGGGAAAGGTAAAAAAAAAAGTGGGAAATGAGAAAAAAAATCCAGAATAGTGGGAAATGGGAGAGAGACCCCTAGTGTCACCCCCCCTCGAGAGTGTTTTAATCAAGAATATATTCAGTGAGAGAGGGATATCTTTCAGGAACCAGTGATAAATGGAGGAGGCTTTCTATCAGGAACCAGTAATATATGTTGGAGGGTTTAAATTTTTATCAAAAAAGGAGTTTCCCATCAATAATCAGTTGTATTGGAGGGTCCTTACAGTGTTGATTTGCACACATAGATAGGTGTCTGGAGCCAATGCAGGAGATAGCCTTGATTTTCAGGGAGATTAGCCATTTTTGGCCTTGTTGCACGGAGTGCAAATCTGGGTTATAGTATGGTGAATGTTGGGCGGGCGGG